>CAJQZM010029056.1:0-32953 GCA_907164665.1 Colias nastes | reverse complement strand
ATCAGTCTAATTTAACATTTACTTACTTACCCTATTAAGCTAAGAGGCAAATGTATCAGACATACGAACTTACCTGAAACAGAAAAATAAATTATTTACATAAAATATTCAGTAAAACACAACAAAAATACAGTTTTTTATAATAATTATGCTTTTAAATTTAGCTTTAAATACCAAGGTTATATTTTTATTTAGAAAAGGTTATCTCCGAGTTACGGCTGATTGATAATATGTAATATGTATTTTTTATTTTTTCGCTTAAATGTGTATTTTAATAAAAACTTTTAATTAAAACTTAAAATCAAATAATTCAAGGTCACTATGATAAATTCAAATGCGTATAGAATTAATTAAAACCGATAAATGTAACTAATTATATGAACTAAAAGTCGACATTATATCATGAATGTAGAGCAAACCCGAATGTAAAACTAGTATACAGTCTGACGGCCTTGCGAGAGGTGAATAGCCCGATTATTTAAATAAAGCAACAATAAACAGTTGCGTAACAAATAGTGATGTGCAGCTGTTGTCGACAATTTAAAAATAATGGACACATTATTATATTTTATTACGTCATTTAAATGTCAAACAAAAACGTGGATTAGAATTTAGAATGGCACAATTTTTGCGAAGTTTAAAATTTGCGATTGGATAGTGAACTTTTGCATAGCGATTTGGTTTTTCGTTCATTCGTTTTCATAAAGTGATATCAGAACATAATTATTTAAGATTTAAAAATATGCCTTCACACATATTCCTAAATTTCGGTTAAACTTACGTGACGTATCTTTATCTTTTTCAATATTATCATTACAACAAGGCACAACCAATAAAACAAATTATCAATATGGCTTTTGATTCTATTGCATTGTATTGAAACTCAATTTATATGATAAACGATGTGACTTTCGGTTCAAACAAATAATAGACAAATGCATACTTCCATACGCATACATGAATGATATAGATTATAGAGCATAAGTTTTATAATAGCACACAAACTATAGATATCAACTTAACCTTGATAGCACATCCCTATTCCTCATACGGCAATTTAGTTTATTTGTCTGTTAGAAAAAAAATCAGCTACACATGGGTTAGATCAATTGTTTCAAATATTTTGCGTCGTAACGCTCCCTATTATTGGAGATAAAATAAACAAATTCGTCAGTACATATAAAAATAAACACCAATTTGTTATAGAATTGAATCATTTCTGGGTAATTTCAAGGTGGGCTGTTTGGAAGTTTTACCTACCTTGTAAGTATTGTTTTATAATAAGCAAAGCAAGTGATAATTCTTAATAAAAATTATAAGAAATGCATTTTATGTATTATCGGTAGGTTATATACAATAAGGTATGTTATTTAAATATTTAGTGAAAATAAAACAGAGATCGAAATCTATTTACTTTCATTATTATTTTATCTGAAGACCAAGCCTGTGAAGATAGAATTTTAAATTAAAGTTACATAGATTATAGATACTTAGCAATAATATTCTTCTGGCTTCTAACGGCCATTTCTAATGAAGTCTAACCAACCTCGTAAAAGAAAGAGGCAAATAAATAAATAATATAGTTTCAGATTGATCAGAGTTTTGAAATTCTCCATGAATACTAAAAGTAAAGCACTATAAAAATGCAATGAAATTAGTATTTTTACATAATATTTCCTACTTTTACATCATACAAATACCAAGAAATAGTTTCAATTCGAACAAGATATAATCGTTTCTACAAATACTAACAGATAATATGTAAATATATTTTCAATGAAAATAGGATGTATGAAATTATCATTTGCATGTATTAGTGATTTTATTTAGTGTAATCTGGGTTCATACCAGATGCAGTATACTTTTATTAAAAACAGAGGTTTTGAAATAAAAATAAGTGGATGAACGAATATTTATAAAATACATTCAAATCTATAATATTATAAAAATTAATCGCTTAATAAGTTGGTAAGCGTAACTCAAGAACGGCTGAACCGATTTCGTTATTTTTTTTAAATAATATTCCTTGAAGTACGAGGATGGTTCTTAATATTCTAATGTAGATAAAACGTAAACGTGTACCACGGGTGAAGCCGGGGCGGACCGCTAGCTACTAATAAATAATGTTTAACATTGTAATAAAGGTTGTTTCATTCTTCAAATTAGTGATAATTTTTTTTTTTTTATTAATTATTATTCCGAAAATTAAATGAAAAAGAGATGAACTCTCAAATTTAATTTTACACACGACAAACATGTACTAGTACATGATAGTACTATATACTACTATACACCCATAAATGGCCACCTATATCTCGTCTAACAATAAAATGCAATAATCCAGCTATCTGCACTACGCACGGAATACTGCAAAAACGTGACGAATATAATCTCAAGTACGTATCGCGACGGCGCGCGTCAGAAGCCGAGGTCAACGGCCGCTTATCACTGCACTGAGAATTCGTTACATAAACATTAATCAACTTCCTTTTTTGTCTGATAGCGCATCTTGGATGATTTAGATTCTAAATTGATGAAGGTAAAAGTTTTAAGCGATATGCTTTTCATTGCTATGTTATCTGTGGTTTGGCTGTTTGACATCTGTCAAATTCGAATGACAGATACGTAAATGGCGCGAAATGGTATTTTAATTTTTTTAAGGATACATACGCCATTATAAGCAATGGTTTTTCATTCTCATATTAAAAATTATATCATAAAGGCTAGTTTATTTCCAAAGAGAGAAAATAAGTCCTTATTTACTGATAAAAAGGAAGTAGAACCCTTCAATTCAAATATTTTATGTTGCATGAGATGAACGACTGTATCTATTATTAAAAGGTCTGCTTAGTTTCCATTAACTATAATAACGAAGAAAACAAAGGCGTAATATTTATAATCTTAAGAGAAATAATAAAAGAAAAGTGATCTTGATAGACGTCGCCTTTCAGTATGTATTATGTTACTATCGGGTGGTGTTATATTTATAAGCGAAGCGTTTTTGTAACTTGATACATTTAGTTAACCTTTACTAAGGTAAAAAGTATAGATATCTAATCCAACTTCTTAGTTTTATTTTCGCATTTCATAACTCTATTAAAGTAAATATCCCAGTCTGATATTTTGAAACGTGTACATTGTACAATACCGTCTATACAATACAAACTATAATTTGTAACTGCATTCTCCTAACACACATATTGTAATTTGAATAACTAAAAAAAAAATACGAAACATTAACACCAATTTGTTTACACAACACAAACAACAACACAACAGTTATCTAATATTTGTTATTGGCAATGACATAGGTATGTTTAAAATAAATGTGTAAAAATAGCATCGCTCGCTTACTTTCTACAACCGCTCTACAATGTAACATTAGACTAGGCGAACGCGTTGAGTCTTTCTCTTATATTTAAAGCTGTTGGACTTAAACAATTCTGAAAGGCTATCAGGTGGACGGAAAATCTAACGTGGATACAAACTGACACGGCTTAGTGAGGTAAAAATCGCTTCCTTTGTAAGTTTATGTATATAGAATATTTGTCTATGTATAGAGCGTATTTATTATTAAAAGGCCGGCAAAGCACCTGTAACAGTGTTACAAGTGTTTATGGGCAGTGGTGACCACTTAACATCAGGTGCGCAATCTGCCCCTTTACTTACACTTGTCACTTACAAAAAAACGTATACTAGCTGTGCCGCGCGGTTTCATCCGCCGGAAAAATCAATTGCTTATTAATTTAAATGTATTATTTCGATGCATCTATATTAGATACTGTAAAGTTTCATCCAAACTGTATTATTGAATGTTTTGAAAATATTCATGTTTGGAAAAAAATATTACAAATTACGGCATGTGAGTGGCCGGCATTAGCTCGCGAATTCATAGCATTGTGGTGGGATAACAAAGCTAAAAAATATATAAATATAGACACGAAAGTCCTATTTCGCACTGTAATCTATATTTTGCTTTAAAACATACAAATCCGCAACGCCGTTAGCATAAAAGCATAACGAATTTAATCTCACATACTTTCACAAATATTAGTTGAATAAGGATTTAGATAAGTAGGAAATATACCTACGCATGCGATTGTCTTATCTTGCGGTTTTTAAAGTACCTTGATATTTACATTATTTCGTATTATAATGCAGATTTTTCGAATGTATGTTATCGCGATAAGTGTAGTGGATTGCAGGTAAGACTCGTTAGATTGAGATTTTCGGATCATCGGCCGATTCTAATAATATAATTACAGTGAAACTTGGTTAAGTGGGACCTGGATAAGTGAGAAACCTCCATAACTGGAACTCATGCTGAGGTCCCAACACTTTGGCACTGAATTACCTCTGTTAGTGGGACGAGGTAAACCTCTATATCTGGGATTTGTTCTTTCGATTTATCATCATAGTTACCTCTATAACTGAGACAGCGAGTAAATTTTATATGCATAGACCTCTGTAACTGAGATAACATTGTTTGTTTACTCATTCTTATTCTACCCTACCTTATATTTTATTTAATGATCGCACCTGTATAACTGAAAATATAACCTGTATTCTCACCTCTATTAATGGAACCCTCTGTAAATGAGACAGATATTTATTTATACCTGTATATCTGAGACACTGGGTAAGTGGAATACCTCTATAAGTGAAACGACATTGCAGGTCCCTTGATGTCTCACTTAACCAGGTTTCACTGTATTTTATATTATATAAGGATGGATGGATGTTTGTTACTCTTTCACGCAAATACAATTGAACCGATTTCGATAAAATTTGGTATGTAGGTAGCTGAACACCCAGAATAAGACATAGGCTTTTTATCCCGGAAATCCCACAGGAACGGGAATTATGCGGGTTTTTCTTTGAAAACGCGGGCGAAGCCGCGGGCGGAAATCTAGGTGTAGAATACTCCTTATTTTTTGTTTCTATGTTCGTGGTCTATTCAGTTTTACATTTGAAGATTATATTCTTCTTTAAATTTACACAATTTTGAAGATGTTTGAATATTTAAATCTTTATTGCATTACCTTAATGCGTATTAAAAAGTATGAATTAATGATTACTGCAAAATATAACTAATTTGTAACCTTTCACCTGCAAGTCATCCGATAAAACGATTATTAATAGCTTTTCATTTAGTTCCGAGTTTCACGAATTTTATTCGTGTCGAATAAATTTTGTTCAACCTTACAAGAAATTAGAACAATCGATGCACTTGATTCAATTTCTGAACCCAAATCGTGTTATACCAACATTGCTCTTAAGTAGTTGTAGTTAGGGGCTAAAATCGTATCACACAATTATCAATTCTTGCCACGAAAGCTGCTAACAATGTTATTGACATATTACTTGCCCTTTACCATCAATTACAAATCCTGTATTACGAGACTGGTTCTGTTTACAAGCTAGCGGCATTTCACAATAATGCGGTTCCATTGCTCTTTTTGAATGATAGCGCCGTTCGTTCGGCGAAGAACAAACGCAATGTACCTTGAAGTAGATATTGTGTCGATTATAAATGGTGTTAAAGGTTATCGGAATGAACAGTAGACATCAATCATTACAAATGCAATGCGATTTAACTGTTACTTTATAGGGTTAGAAATTGAATATAACAAACTGCGGCTCCGTGTTTAACTAAATGGCTATTCCTGTTATATTTTATTGATAACTAGCTTACCGCCCGCGGCTTCGCCCGCTTTGTCTAAAACCTAATAAATTATATAGGTACTAAAACCTTCCTCTTGAATCACTCTATCTATTAAAAAAAACCGCATCAAAATCCGTTGCGTAGTTTTAAAGATTTAAGCATACAAAGGGACATAGGGACAGAGAAAGCGACTTTGTTTTATAGTGATGATGATTCTGCTATTTTAAGGGTATTTATCATGTTTCTAGCAACCTTATTATGACCATGACCTTAATATTATGACGCGTAAAGTGGTAAATGAAATTTAGGTTAAGCAACGTTACGCGCAGTCGTTATATGGATGGGTTACTTATTATCGATACAAATAGTTTCTAATACCAGGCTTAAATTAGGATTGCGTTAATTAATTATTATTGGCGTTGATTTTCATTAATTAGATTACTATGTAGTTTATTGAAAAGATTATTTATTGACTGATCAAGTCATTGTGTTATAATAGTTGGGTTTTACTAAATTAAATCCTGTAAAATCCTATCACTATAAAATTTAACGGCTTTAAACCGTCAACACAGTGGATTTTAATAGACAGTAAAAGTGTAGCACCTTATAAATGAACGTTTGTGCAAACAAGATAGTACTTAACTCAAGCCCCGACCCTTTGTTACCGCACTTTTATTATTCATAGAGTACATTTCTATAGAGCTTCTATATTTATTTATATTTGACATTATAAGGAACATGTTATTATTTGAGGGCTGTAATTCGTAAGTAAACAGATTGTAATCTTTCGATAGGATTCAGTAATAACTTGATAATTAAAAGAAAATAGTGCATTATGTTTTGACGAGATAAATGTATTATGTAGGTATCTAAAATTAAAAAAATCATACCTATTCAAACATTGTTGTTGATTTAAAAGAGCTATGGGGGATGGTTGCTACTTTTAAAGGTAATATCGATTCAAATTGTGAAAATTCACATGTAAAAGAGAGAATAATTACGTCGCCTCTACATACGGCTACTCTGTAATCCGTTTTCCCTATCCGCGTTAAAATATTCAATTACGCGGTCAAGTACTCTCACCTTGCCAAGTTCATTGACATTATGTCAAATCAGCGAAACAATATAGGATTATTTCGCAAATTATAACGAGCATCTAACACGCCCTCACGCTATGTTTGTCGGGACTCATTTGAGCTAAATCGTGGAATCGTTCCAAATTGTTTTATGGTGCATTTACACATTCGAATAACAAACGCGCACCTATATCACAATATACAGATACAACCAGTAGGGAAACTTCATACAAAACGTTCGAAATGGCTCACGCAAACAAGCAAGCGTGTTTACGAGAATCGTGAGGGTATTCTTATATGTGTTAATTCACAATTATACTATAGCAATAACCGTATATATTGTGTCTATACTAGTCTAATGGACCCTCTTCGCAATCGCGTTGCGCGAGTAGAGGCAATCACGATAGTGTAGAGGGCCTAAATGTCTATGATCGGCCGTCATTGTAGGTGTTTATTCATAATCGCCGTGATGGCAGCAAACATCGACGATCATTTGTTGCGCCAACGCTGCCCATTGTGAAGAGGCCCATTATAGTATTATAAATTTGAAGAGTTTGTTTACTGAACGCGCTAATTTCAGGAACTACGGGTTCGATTTGAAAAATTATTTTAGTGTTAGATACTTAGCCCATTTATCGAGAAAAGTTAAGACCAATTATAGGTCTTAATACTTAATACTTGATATTCGCGTCTTTCAGTTAAATACGAGCGTTTTTTTCAGACATAATAAAAAAGAAGACAAATCTGAACAGTGGTATTGGTATGCAAATTTTTCTTAGAATATAATATCGTTGAGTGTAATCAGAGTAATGACTAATTTTTGAGATTCGTTTATAAATGTTTCGACGAATATTGTCATATCAAGTCTAACAGCGAACACGAATGTGTGAATGCACCATTAATGCACGCTCGTGATTGGCTGGGATTGCAACGCTATTATTACCAGAGATGAAGTTATCAAAATTTCGAGCAAAATTGATGGTTTGTCGGCTTTCGCTTTCGACTGTTTACTTTGTAATTTAATCGAGTGTGATTAAGCTGTGGCTGATGCTCCAGGGTATTATGTAGGGTTGCCATATTTATAACTGGTTTTATAATATGATATGTTTGATTTTGTACTTTAAGTATGATTTATTTTGATGTATTCTGTCTTGTTTTCTGAGTAAATGGAAAACACAAACTTGATAATTGGGATATAATTTTTTAACTTCATTTAAACCGATTTGTTTCATGGTCTTAATTTATATTGTCTTATTACAAACATGGACTTTTACATATACACGTTTGGAGGATATTTTACTGTATATCTACAATCTTAATCAAACACTCAATAGTTCAGTATTTAACATAACTTCTAATTTCATCGCAAATTGGTTTAATATTAATAAAACTATTTCGTGGCAGCCCTATCCACACCTGTTATTATAATCATTACAACTTTGTTCAAAATTAGCATAATTAGGGAATTAATTTTGAATGTTCAAACTGTTACTTATTTATAGTCATAATGCAGTATTAGCGAGGAAAATACGTACTATAACATGGTATTGGCTACTTAAAATTCGTAATTTCGTTACGAAATATGCAAATGGCGGCCACACTCGAAGATTCGACTGTCTTGTTACCCGATTGCGGTAAAAGGAGATTTATTCTTCGTGTATGTACCTTTGTAGATATTTAATATACCTACATGTATTTTTCATTGGCGCGCTCTATAGTTTAAATTTTAATCAGCTTATATGCTTTTTGACTATCTAATTGTAGGATGAAGCTAGAATAATTCTATTAATAATTACAAGCGATAAATTGATTATAATTAGAAATAGTTAGTAATAGTTAGTTTTACTTAGGTTATTGGCTACTCAGTAATAAAGTGATAAAGAAACATTATGACTGACAAATTTTTTATCGTAGGTCAATTTTTTTCCAATTATACTACATACTTTTTACTAACATGACTATACCTTAAGTTTTATCTTGAAGATATACGTATATCTCGTACGTCCCAGAAATACAGATTTCTCTAATAATTTCCAAAATAGAAATGCTCATATCTAGCTTATTTAAGAGGAACTATCTCAAATCACGTACGAACAAATTAATTGTTGACCTAAAGAGAAAGTACTGGGTTCGAGTCTTGTTTAGAATTATTGCTAGTTATATCGAGATTTATGCGTTTTGTATGTATACAAAAATGCATATTCCTGAATACATAATATTTATATTATGTAGAGATGTAAGTAAACTTTCATTTCATAATAGAATTACGAAGAATACAATTAAAAGGGCTTAAAAGAACACGATTACTTAATTATTTGTCGGAAATTAGGAAACTATATTACTAATCGGAATATTAAAACTAATATTATAAAAGAAAGTTTCTTGCCGGTTCTTCTCCATAGACTGCTTTTCGGATCGGTGGTTAAAACAATTATTGATCGGATGTATAATTATAAATTTTGGTAAAGAAATAGATTATTTAGAATTGATTATAACACGTGCGACTGACGCCGCGGGTTCCACCTAGTATTACATAAGTTGCTACTACATAGCTATTTAGTTGGATTTATATCCAAATTCTAAAATATCATCAACAATTAGATAACAAAATACTTGACCGTTCAAAACCGTTAATATCCTTATCTAAACTAACTGTAACAAATACGAGGATGCCATCCCGATCATTTGAAACCGTAACATAAACATTGTTATAGTGATTTTCATTTCTATTTGATGCGCCCTTACGTTGGAATAGTGTGGACATGACTTTAAATTTAAGTTACTACCTACATTGTATAAAAAAAAATGTGTGCGTGTACTAGTGTACACACGTAAGAAGTGAAACTTCTTTATGACCTTATTTTTCAAAAAATAATTTACTATATGCAACTTTACAGAAATACGTCGAATCACGCGTGATAAGAAAAAGATGGCGCGTAACGGAAAAATGTCACGCGTAACGATAAAATGTTACACTAAATTTTTTTCCAACCCCGATAAAGAAGTTTCACTTCAACAATGTCGATCGTGTGTCGTCGATGTATGTATATATTTATAGGGTTTATGAGATGGATTTGTTTTTCTTAATTTAATAAAGAACTTCTTCGAATAAGGTTAAAATCCTGATATACATGGAACATGGAATAGTAGATAGAATGACGATGTGAATAAATAAAAATAAAATATACCTGTCCCAATGTATGCTTAAATCATTAAAAGAGCGCAACATATTTTTATGCGGCTTTTTTAATAGATGGGGCAATCGTAGAGGAAGATTTTAGTATACTGAGACAAAGCAGGCGAAGCCACGGGTGGTATGGCGGAAACTAGTACTTTAATAAAATTCTAGATGTTAGTTGGATCAATTATTATTAATTATAATTACTTAATGAACAATAACTAAGGTACGGATTTTAATCTATTATGTGAAATTATAACATTGTAATAGGTTCTAGTTTTCGTAACCTTTAAACTTTAAGCGGTACATATATAATTTGATAATTAATTATACATGTAAAAATAATTAATGAATCACTGAACAATTTCACACGAATTACAATTTCAAATTATTTGAATTGAGAACATCGTTTCAAATTTTATGAACTTACTCCACGTGTGTATGAATCCACACAATTCTTTCGTTCCCGTGGTACACTAAATCAAACAGACAAAAATATTTATTAGTTCAATATTCTGGTGGGTTGAATTATGCTGTTAATGTCCTATAAACATTGTTATTTACCGACCACCAGCATGGCCTCCTAGATTATAGTTTTTTTTTTTCATTTTTATTGAAAAGGTTTTTTTAAGTATGTATATTATGAAGTATCAATAGATAGTTCAAAGGATTTCTGTCTATTTATGTTTTAATATTATTTTTTATGATGCATTTTTGACAGTTATAATATGAGCAATATGGAATTTATTATAATATTGTATAAGGAAGACATTATAAGAAAACTCAGTTTTCATTCGTAACATATTATCATAGTATTTGTGTGTGTGTGTGTGTGTGTGTGTGTGTAAACAAACTTCTTGATCACAAACGGCTTGATCGAAAGCAATGAAATTTTTCGTTATTTTTAATAAATCAGAATAAAATCATCCATTTATTATACAGTGAGTAGTGACAGAAAGTGTCCTGCTCATGTATCACTTAAATCTGCTTAGCAATTTTAAACTATTACCTATACTTGTTAGAATGACCAAATAAAAAAAACTGATTCTTCTAGCTTTTAGGCGTTCTTTGTCTTCTAAAGAAAATAACTATCTGGTTAATAATATTATTAAGTAGGTACCTGAAACGTATATTATTTAATTTTAATATTACAATTTATCAAAAAACTTAAACCCTTATTGGTGGAATGCAAATAAACATGTTATATTCAGCACACGATCAAATGCTGTACGCCGCTCACATATGCTTAATGATGCGGTTTCTTTGGCGATAACGATTTTGATAATGACGTTAGCTTTTATGGATATACCTTACTACACACCTTACCACAGAAGAAATCCCTACTGCATATTGTAAAAACAAAGTCCTGCATCTGTGTGCCTATTGGCAATAAACTTTAAAAACTTACTGCTACTACTACTACAATTTTAAATTCTGGTTCACCAACGGATAGCGTGTTTTTCGAAGTAGTTATCAGATCCTGAGATTATGTTAAAAACTATTTTATGTCTCGCTGAGTATGGTAGGAAACTGAAAAACTTTTAATATTATTATTCCCGTTCACATAAGTGGAGATGCCTGTGTTGTTGTAGTTTGTAGTTAAATTTTTATTTTGTCACTTTCTTATCTAAAATTTCAGGATCAAATAGTTCAATTCGATTATAACATCCACAAGTTTTACAAACTCTTGCAAGGACTCTATTAAAGTACACAAATATTTATACTCCAGCTTAGAATCATCATCATCATCATCATCATCAGCCCATATACGTTCCCACTGCTGGGACACGGGCCTCCTATGAGGGTACAGGCCATAATCCACCACGCTGGCCAAGTGCGTGTTGGCGGATGACACATGTCGTCGAACTTTTTTTTTTTTTTTTAATTCTTCGACATGTCGGTTTCCTCACGATGTTTTCCTTCACCGTTCGAGCAGTGGTGATGTTACAACATGCGCAGATAAATTGAAAAATCAATTTATTTCCTGCGCGCTCGCCTGGTCTCGAACCCCGGACTTATCGATTCGAAGTCCGAGGTCTCACCACTGAGCCACCACTGCTACACAGCTTAGAATAAATCTCAACAAACAAAAGTTTAAGCCATAAATCAAGATATATTAAACAGGTCAAGGCTTATCCACAAAAGACTAACGTGTTACGAAATTTTGTTTGGCGAAACATCCCAATGCTTTATTACCTGTTTCAAGTGATAACGCGGTGGACATCGTATGATATGGATGTAAAACTTTTGAAATTAACCGACCATTAAGTTTATTTTGAAACATATAAAGTAAGGTATATTGGTTTCGTCGTTAAAAGTGGACGCAGTTAGAAAACGCAAAAAGATATTTCTAAGATAATTTCAGAACTAACACGCAATCCATACTAATATTATAAATGCGAAAGTAACTCTGTCTGTCTGTCTGTTACTCAATCACGCCTAAACTACTGAACCAATTTTCATGAAATTTGGTATGGAGATATTTTGATACCCGAGAAAGGACATAGGCTACTTTTTATCTCGGGAAAATGACGCAATCCCGGAAATCCCACGGGAACGGGAACTATGCGGGTTTTTTTTTGACTGCGCGGGCGAAGCCGCGGGCGGAAACCTAGTAATAATATATAGTATATATGTATTAAGGCAAAGTTCGAAACATATTATAATCTATTTAAATAAATAAAATTGCATCGTTATGATGCCTTAATAAAACATGAGTTAAGAGATTCTTTAATATAATAATCGACTACCTATGCATATTTGGTTGGAGTCTGGAACTCTTCCGATTTATTTCTTAAAATATTTATTTATTTAAAAAGCTGTCCTGTTACATGCCAACACGAGAATTAGTCCTCAAGTCGTATGACCACTTTTGATTTTAAGTATTGTTCGCATACAACCGGTTTGTTTTTGGTGTGATTTATCATTCGTTGTTTTATGTTTGCTTCTGCCCTTTAATGAGTGTAGTGGTTGTTAATTGATAAGAATTTGGTTAATAATTGCGTATTTGTTTATTTGTTATCGTTGTCTTAGATCTATACTATTACTATAAAGCTGAGGACTTTGTTTGTTTGCTTGAACACGCTAATCTCAGGAACCAGAGGTCCAATTTGAAAAATTATTTCACTATTTAATTCTAAGACCATTAGTGAAGTTGGGCTAGAAACTTCAAACGTTAGAATATAAACTTTAAATTAAAGCAAATATTTAATAGCGCAAGCATATACTTAATTGATTTTTTTTTAATCTGCAGCCAAGTGAAAAATTATTTTTTAATGAAAATTCCTTACTCCCATGAAATAGAGCGGGTTAGATTCATGATATTTCGAAAACAGTTTACCACAATAAAACAAACGTTATGGAATGTTAAGGACTACTTAAGTGGTATTTACACGTTATCGACAAATTACTTATTTACTAAGTAAGCTTTTAACAGGACGAACACGGTCGTAAAAACTCAATTAAATGGTCGTTAAATAATATCATAAGGATTTAGATCCGACAAACGTTTTATGTTTCGGCAAGTCCAACAGAATCGGTCGTAAAAGTTTTTACTGCTATTTAATCTTAAATTCGCCCGAATTCGCTTGAGAGGGTGGGAAAGGCGCGCTGTGAACGATGCGACGATATCTCTGTGAGAATGTTTATGTGTTCGATTTAATGTGTATGTACTTGGTGTGATTGAAAGTAAATGTTGTGCTGGTAGGTTGCCATTAACGATGACATATAACATATTAACCACATAATACAAATTGACATGTTTAGTCAAAATATAGCTGCTTTTACACGAATACGTTGTTTTTGTTCATGAATGCAAATGAAAGAAAAATCGCAATTAATTCATTCGTGTGTTTGGTGCACCTTGTTTATAAGATATACTAGAACGCATGCGTTTTCAGTTGAATGCGATGCCTTTCAGAAAATTGTACACAAAAAAGAAACAACTGACACTTGAAAAAATGTGTTTATTATAAATTATAATTTGATACCAGTTAAAAATATCATCTCCACACTTAAATCTAATCTTTTTACAATCATTAATAATTATGATCAATTACTATTTTATTACATCAGCATCTAATTGCATTACATCAGTCGGCGCGTGAACAGCGCGCTTTATCTATCATACATTAAATCTTTACGACTCCAGAATAAAGGATAAACGAATGTAGAGCAGTTGAGTGTTATCCATTACCGTTTTATTGTTGAGAAAACGTATTTTGTGTGAGGAAAAACCGATTAAATAGGCGACAACTTCAGCCACTTGGTTTACGACTAAACATCTGCCAAATAGTCGTATCTTGAATGGTTTATTTTTATCAAGCGATGATTACTAGGTTAAAATGGAATTTATAGCTTGATATGAAATAGACATTTACTACATGTAAAGATTGGTACTTTTCGATAGAGGAAACAATATTTTAATAGTTTCTTGTTGTAAATTCATGTTATATTAGATAATATTAACAGGGCTTATTATTATGAATATTAACTAAATAAGAGGGTATTAGAAGCCGATTTACCGAATGTGACCCGACCGAAATTAATAAAATTAACTCAATTAATCGAACTACACAATTTTCGCACCTTTTCAAATACCCATTGCTGTGAATAAACTAGACTCTACATATGATAATAATTATAGAGCTTTATTTAATTCAAATAGATTACAGTTATACATTATGATTTCATTATTTCTTGTTTTTATGTAAGTACCTGTGTAATAGTTCCATAACATTAATTAATCTAAAAAATTATTAAATTCCTAGTTTATTTCAACAGGTCATTAGCCCGCATCCGTATTTATAGTCCGTTACTGTAAACAATCTATCACTTCCTTGTGGTACTCATCATTAACAGGTGTAGACTATAAATAAGGCTATTATTAAATCGTTTCATATTTTATTATGTCAATACATTGATTATCATAGGCATAATACAAGCATAATAGTTAGAAGAAGCATTTTTTAGGGATTTTACAATAAAATACATCTACGAGAATAAAAATCTTATTATACTTTTAGAAGTGATAGAAAATATGACCTACCAAAGATCGAGTAAAACCTTAATGTAATCTGCAAAACTTACCTGAAACAAACAAAATAAGAAGATTAAAACAAGTCGTAAAAAGGTTAAAAGAGTTTAAGATTTGTAGAGTTATTAACTTAATTCTAATTCCTATATTTTTCTATAATAAATAAAAATAAAACAAACAAAGTTTTCTTGTCCGGAACAAACTTGCGATCATAGAATATCAATAACGTTAAAATCCGTTTTCCGTGACTTAAATTTCAAAATACAAGAAATATAAAAAAAAATAGACATACATAACATACAAGAATTTATCTATTTAATGAAATTATACCAAATAATAAGTAAGTGCAATCGTGTATAAATATTGTTTTTATGACACTAGTGGGACTATGTTTCAATTTATAATCGGACGAAATAAATAAAATCCAAAACTATATGCAATATGTAAAAAATACTTCAATAAAAGACAAATCTAACTATAAAACTTATAAAAAATAATGTTATTTTATAAATCCCATTATTGCCTCATTAGAAGAAGCATGATAAACAACATCACAAAGGAAAAGCCACAAAATAAACATTTGCTAAATGTGGTCAAGACGTTAATAAAGAGCAAACCTAAGTAAATAATATACAAATGTTAGCAAAACAATTTGGCTCACGTAAATCTGAATAAATTAGATAGAGTTCAAAACAATGAAATTAACATATTCATAAGTTAAAAAATGCGGGGCTATTGGTTCAGAATTAAATCATTATCATGAATTTGCATATAATTAGTAAATTTCAATTAAATAAATGTAAATAAATAGGCCTTCAACCGATGACTGACAGTTTAGAGGCCTAAAAAATAATTTCTTCTATATGACTTATAAATATTCAATATAATATGTACTAGCTTTCCACCCACGACTTCGCTCGCTTTGTCTAAAACATAATAAATTATATACTAAAACCTTCTTAATAAATCACTCTATCTATTAAAAAAACCGCATCAAAATCGGTTGCGTAGTTTTAAAGATTCAAGCATACATAGGGACATAGGGACAGATAAAGTGACTTTGTTTTATACTATGTAGTGATACACGTACACGTAATATCTTCCAAATTTATTTAACTGGCCTTAAATATGTATCGAATATACTACTTTACGTTTCATATGCTTGAATCATAACGTTTTATGCGATATTTGAATATATGGGCTTTTTCTTTACAAAATAAATAGTTCATCATTATCCCCATGTTTGTATACAAGATCTATTATAATCTTATTAGCTTATTAGTTTAAAATTGTAAAATTGTACTATAATTGAAAATAAAACACGCATGTATTGTATTATCTATATATATAAAACGCACAGCCCAAACCACTGGACGTATCGGGCTGAAATTTGGCATGCAGGTAGATGTTAGGACGTAGGCATCCGCTAAGAAAGGATTTCCCGAAATTCTTGCGGGTACGGGGAAAAACGGGGATGCACGTACAAAGTCGTGGGCGGAAGCTAGTCACTTGATAAGTGTACAATTTTTGAATAAAATCTGTCCGTTTAGAGTGGGTCAAAATCGACCCTAAAGGATTCGTCTACATACAAACATAGTAAAGCTAATAAAAGAGTGTTAAAAAAGCTTCAACTTATTAGTTTAAAATTATCCCAAAATAACTGTTATCATGACCACTCTACTGGTCATCCTATCGCGTGACATAATACTATTAAAACTAAATATAAATCAATGTTTAGTTGGATAATTACTTCAATCCTGATATATTTGTGTAATACCGTAAAAGGGCGGTAAACCAATTCATTTGGTAATATTGACGTATCTGTTATTTATAGTCTGTGGAAGTCGTAATGTTGCTTTTTAAGTAATCTGTGTTTTTGTGAGTGCTCTATTTTTGTTTATGAAATATCTGATATAACGAGTCATGTCTTTTTAATGGATTAAAATATTTAATTAAAAAGATTTTAAATAAACATTCAATTAAAATAAAAGATTTAATTTCCAATTTCTTCTGTCAATTTAACGACAGAGACACTGTCTCTGTCGTTAAATTGACAGAAATTGTCTGAGACAGTTGTATACAGATTAAAAACAAAAAACTATTAATCAAAATTCACAGACAAAAAATCGAATTCTTTGAATACGTAACGCAAAATATACGTACAATACAGTTTTTCAATGCTGTAATGTTAAATCAACTGGCTGATTGTTGACAAGTCACCTTGATCGAGTTTCCCATAGCTTACTTATGCAATGAGTACAATGAACTCTACTTGTCGTTAAGGGCAGTGCACACTCTCGTACAATGAATATTTTAAAGATTGTGTAGTACATCCATTATAAAATTGATAATAATAATTGTGTATGAATGTCGAAAAATTATGTGATGTAGGAAAGTGATTTATCGTTTTAAAAATCATACCTTCTTAACTGAACATTAGGTATTAGACCAAACACACATTCGAAAAACCTACATTGTAATTAAAAAAAATTGCACAATTTAAACAATATTATTAAAATTAAAATTAAATATTGTAAATTCTCTTTTTTCTGTAATTCAAATTTATTATTCTAGGTATATTCGCAGATTCCTAACTCTTAACGTATAATCAACACTTAATATTTCAAAGTTTTATTTATTTACCCTCACAAATTTCGAACCAATTGATATTACAAACATTCGATAATCCATACTTATATTATAAATGCGAAAGTAACTCTGTCTTTCTGTCTGTTACTCAATCACGCCTTAACTACTGAACCAATTTGCATGAAATTTGGTATAGAGATATTTAGATACCCGAGAAAGGACATGGGCTACTTTTTACCCCGGGACATAGGATAGGTTTTATCCCGGAAATTCCACGGGAACGGGAACTATGCGGGTTTTTCATTGACTGCGCGGGCGAAGCCGCGGGTGGAAAGCTAGTTCGAAATATTTTAAGAGTCCCTCGAGTTTCGAATTGACGAGAGTCAACTGTATTTCAAAGCCAGACCTTCGTCGAGAGTGTAGAAAGGGCACATGGTCACCGAGTCGCTAATTCCCAAATATTTACTCTGGACGGACGACTACTATTTACTACTATTTGCGTGATACGGACTGCTACTATGCGTACGTTTTAGTAGATTTTACGTTCATTGCGCAATTATACTTACAGCATGTTAAAAGTGATGAACAAATAAATTACTTTGATTTTGATTTTGTAAGTAGATTAAGTTTTAAACGTTAAAATGCATTTTAAATAAATGTAGGTATCGTGTTTTATTTTTATGCTATATGATATTGTAATTTTGCTTCTCAAAACATTATTAAAAATGTGAATTTGACATTTTCTCTATTTGTCTTTTAAAATTAAGTTAATTGAGAAGTTACTTTTATTTAGTTGCAAAGACGAGCATTACCTTGGTATAAGCTAGTTAAATAATTTGTATAGAGAAATGAACATTCTGTACCGGACCGTACAACTTAAAACAATTTCAACTTCATATATGTCGATATTCTTGTAATAACGATAGGATCTCTATAAATTTTGCAATCATCGATCAAATTGCGCATATTTAAAATTTCATAACAAGCGTAATATGCTAATGTGAAACAAATTACCAAAAAGTACAAAAAAGCATCAAGGATTTTATCGTAAATTTTGTTAATTTCACGGTGTTAGTACATAATATTATTTTTAATAAAGTCTTTAAGGTTAGGGATGCATCATAGCATTTTTACGTATTATAGGGTTGCTTAAGATTTTCAAATATGCTGACGACATGTGCCAGATTATGATTTAATAATTACGAATGTGTTTGTGCTGATATTTTAATTTCCCTAGTAACTTTTAACAATTTACCATTATCATTAAGAAGAATTGTTGTAAGTCCCGTATTAGGCAAGAATGTAACTAAGTATGAATGATGCTACACAGATTTTTTGGTTATAATGTCAGATTAATTTCTCTTGATAACGACACGAATAAAAACGTAAAATTAACCAATGATTAAACTTCGTGACACTATAAAAGCGATGCCTGATGGTGCATTTACATCGAACGAGCGAATGCTCATTCTAACCCCACTATGTCAAATTCTTTTACTGTAAACAGGCGTAGAGCATACTTTCGTTATTCTTGGTGCTTTCGAAAAGATTTTTGCAATGTTCTAATACCGAACAACACTGAATACGAGTTTTCGTTTACACTAAGATTGCGAAAAAATGCTCTTGCTCTAGCTCTATGTCCGTTTGATGTAAATGCACCGCGAGAGAAACACGGGTAAAAAATTACTGTTACCATGACAACGTAATCCATAAAAATTCTCGTTTTAAAAAATTAAATTATCCCTTCGAGTGCTGATCGAATGATAACTCAATTTTAAGTTTGGGAGGCGTTTTAATGTCTTATTTAAGAGATTTATCTTCATTTGTAACTGACCACTCCTTTAATTCCAAGGAAACGGTTTAGGCATGCTTGATAATACAATATGTACATTTCTTTCATACTTGAACATTTCTGTAGAGCTTTTGGCTTGATAAACATACCAATACTCACTTAATACATACTAATAATAATAGGTACTCTATTAAATGCGTGAATTAATCTTTTCTAAAAACGTAGCCTATATCAATTATGTTTCCTCAATCTATGATTTTTGCTAAACAATATAAACTACATAAAAAATATTTTATATAATATGTTTGTAATTGTTACAAAATAAAGAAGCTTATCGGAGGAACTTGAACATGCTTCCTGAGTCTGTGTTCCCCGACGAGTACAATATGGGGGTCTTCAAGCGTAGAATGAACAGGTACGTTCTAGGGAAGCGCGTACCGTTTTAGACCACATCTCAGCTTAACATCAGGCGAGATTGTGGTCAAGCGCTTCCCTATCGATAAAAAAGCTGTAATTATTGTTATTAATACAATATACAACGCTTGCCCTGTGAGACTTAGGTGCTAGATAATAGAGAGTAAAGAAATATGAATATAGAAGTCGCTTATTGCATTATCTAAATATCGTCTATCCTTAATCTTGTAATACTGTATTAATATTCACATTAAGATCACCTGTACGCATACCATATCCAAAATAAGCGAAACATTCAAACAATGACCATATAAATTACTGCAATTACAGGCAGCGGTAACTTTGTAATTATAAACCGTTATATTTGGTTCAAGTTTGAATAATTAGTTATTACTGTTAACTATTAGTTGTAGAATGCCTATTTTGTGTTCTTGTACTATCTTCACTACATACTTAGTATATAAAACAAAGTCGATTTCTCTGTCCCTATGTCCCTTTGTATGCTTAAATCTTTAAAACTACGCAACGGATTTTGATGCGGTCTTTTTAATATTTAGAGTGATAAGAGGAAGGTTTTAGTATATAATTTATTAGGTTTTAGACAAAGCGGGCGAAGCCGCGGGCGGTAAGCTAGTTAGTAATAAATGTGTAAGTAATGTAGCTCTGACATTGATGAAAATTTTGTGGTCATAAAATATTTTTTTCTTAGCAGATTATTTTTAGTACGCAGATTTTTATAAGTTCGTTCTACAATCTACATAAAGAGTTATTAATTGAAAATTCTGCATCTATCAAATCTTTGTCAGGAATGTTTTTGTCGGGTAATATTAAGAAGATTGGACCTGGATTCTGAAAAATAGGAGTTTGTATATTGAGAAACATAATTATTTTAGATAAACGTACAAGAAATAACTTTCCTTTTAACAATGCTATAAAATATTAAACAAATATGTTTATTCTTATGTCAATAACTTTAACACAAATCAACTCTACAATTTACATAAAACTACCTAGTATAAACTAGTAAATAAATTTGAAAATAATAAAACCATTCTGTTGTCGCGATGTTAAAGAAAAAACCCGACACAAGGAAACAAAAACTAAACAAAGAAATCAACATTGATAACTCAATTATGTTTGATCGCAAAAACTATGTAAATGTTCAAGTTAAAATGACAGGACATTTTTAATTTTCTCTTATTTCATGACTTCTTTTATTTGTATTGAATTCCTTTACAGCTCGATACAAAATGCTTTACTACAACCTACATCAAAGATTTGACAAATAATTATTATTTTACCGAAAAAGAAAGCTGTTAAACAAAAATATAAACTATACATCAATCTAAAATCTATGTAATTAGATTAAAAATATATTATTGTATCACATACATATTACTATAAGTCGTGTGATATTTTCCAATGAAATTAATATTATAATTTAAACCTTATTTACACAAACATACCGAATACTTAGTTACTACTAGTGTCACCGCAAAAGCATATTTTGTAGAGCGCTAACTCAAGCATCATAAAACTTACTTCCAAACAACATCAAAACTCAAACCCGCATAGGACAGGATTAATTACACCCTCCGTTTAGAGAAAACAAATAAATCCCTCATTAGTGTTAACAAACAATGTAACAAAAAAAGAAAAACAAACAATGTGATTTATACCGCTCACCGTCCGTCATTCAAAAGATGCATCTGACGGGTATGCATAAATAATTCTATATTTAGATCGCTTTTGCTCTTTATCCGTTTACTGGATGAATCTATTCGATTTACGATATATTTTAAAAGGGAAAATATAATTAACAACTTATATAATAATTCTATAGATACTTAACTTTATAAAGCTGAAGAGTTTGTTTGAATGCGCTAATCTCAGGAACTACTGGTCCGATTTGAAAAATTATTTCGGTGTTAGATAGCCCATTTATCGAGGAAGGCTAGGCTATATATCATTACGCTAAGAACAATAGGAGCGGAACAATGCGTGTAAACCGTTGGGGAAGAAAACGTCTGTTTGATATTATTAGACACAGGGCATGTTATAAGCTGAATCTGTAATGTTATTGAATATTTAATGGTCTTATTACAATCCTAAATACATGATAGTTATAAAATATTTTTTCCGTTTTCCTTAATTCTATACTTCAACAATAGTAAGCTTTGTACTTACCGCTTAAGTGGCTAATAAGTATACATGCAATGAGTAGCCACTTGAAGTAAATCGTAAGCTTCCGAGACTATTATTTGAAGTGGTTTTCAACATCTTTAGCAATTGACATCGAGACTAGTATTATTTCACATATTGAAAAAAAGAAATAGGTTAACGTTATAATTCTTTAGATTGCTTCTGTTTTTATTTAAACGAGCATTAATTGTGTCATGAAATGATTAATTATTATACTATTTGTAGTTAAATTAGAGCTATATAGTACATATTATTATGATGAACATATGGTCTTTATTTTTAAATTCTAAACGGTGTTTATTAATAATGTACCTAAGTATGATGATAAAGGACCTAAATATTATATAGCTTGTTTGTTGGAAGAAATTTCCGAGATTTCGGAATTTATTTGGAATATTCTTTCACCACTTGATGCTACGTTGATCTTGTGCTGTAAAATAAGTATATTGCAAAGTTTTATCACGGCTCAATTAGTAGAGATCTACTCTCATCTATATTGAATACTTAAGAAAAAATAACATGTTTCATGGAGTAGATCTTTAAAAAGCCTTTTAGTTTGTAAGATTAGAAGGAAAAGGAAGTAAGAATTACAAATAAACTTTATATCAACATTATTATTTGATTTCACCAGTCCCGAAATAAAGACCACCGTATTTATTCGTAAACATACCGTCTTAGTGACTCATTTGGATTCTTTTATTCCGCCTTGGTGTCCCACAAGGAGGCATTCTGAGACCGTATTTAAACAATCTTGTTGACATAACATCAATATAAAATGAGACGCGACTGTTTCAAGAAAAGTGTACGTGTTATATGAAGCTTTTGTTCAACACATCGAGGCCATAAAGTGAGAGTAAGATTTAAAGATTATTCGCAGCATAATTCTTTGTATGGAAATAATTTATCTTAGTAGTTGTAATAATTTAACCCTAGAACACTAACCTTATTTTTCGACGTTTAATACTAACCTTCGTCGTTTCGACTACGCTGTTTATTGGAGGGGATTTAGGGGTTTAATTAAAAAAATATATTTGTAGTTATGTTTTTATTTTAAGGACAATGTATTAATCTACATATAAAAATATTAAAATATTTATTTTAACATAGTTTTAATTCATACAGTCATCAAAATGAGATCACAGTTTACACGCTTTATGAACATTCTTAAAATTTTTGAAAAATTCCGTACATATAATATATAACTCTTAATTGCTCGAAATAAACTATTAATTACAAAAATAATATCTGAAAAATTAATTAAAAATATAATTTTGATAATAGCTTAGAATCTAAAACATTTGTGACACACATCAAGTTTGTGTTCCCCACACAACGATTTTTTGCACTTAGTGCACCTATTTTTAGTCTTCCTTTGCTTTACGGAGGGACATATAGCATATATGTTTCTTTTATTTTGCTATGGAGGGACATTAGCAGCATTACTTTGCTCAGTCTCATTTATAACTTTCACATTACTTCTTCCTGGCATATTTAAAATTTATGTGATTGAGTCCTGCAGAGTATCAGTAATGTCATCAGTAATTATACCTGAAAAACATTGAAGAGGATCTAAAATATCTTGAAAAAAGCGTACAGGCCCACGTGCTATGTATCTATGTTCTTTGAAGGTCTTCTGCTTTGTGACCTTGACTGTTGTGATGACCATATGTGTTTGTCTTTCCCAAGAAGAATGGTACGCGATGGTCTTATAATCAAATCGCTAGGGTCAGCTGAAGTGCTAGGTGTCTCGTTTTCAATGGAACGTGGGGAGATGTATTACTACTTGCCTCATAATCTTGATCTGGAAATTGCTCCTTATTTACAGTAGAAACTTCATCATCACCCTCCGTTTTATGCCTCTTCAGCCTCAATGTGGTCTTCAGGCTCTCTCGCAGATGAATTTTCCTCATCGCTTTCAACTTCTAATAATAACATATGAATCCTATCTAAAAAATAAAATAATAGGCACCATTATAAAAGATAAAATAACGTAATTTTAACTTAACTAAATAGTACGAAAAGTAACGTTAATACTAACCTTCGTCGATGTGACGAGCCATGGTTGCTGGAACAGCGCGTGTGGACCTTCCACGCACAAAGCACTACCGTTCATCGCAAGCGCAACGGGTTGGCTGAGATTAGCTGAAGTTAGAAAACAATACGTTCGCGCGCGTAAAAGTTATAGCGATATTTTTGGTGACGCGTCGTCGAATCGACGAAGGTTAGTAATCTAGGGTTAAAGTACATGATGTACTTGTAGTAATGAAGTATCTAAGGTTTGGTATACCTTTTTGTATGAATGAATAATTGTGATTTAAACCTATTAATCTAATACTTATTTTTTGACAGAACCTTAAAGCCTTGAAAGTCGTAAATGTAACAATAACAATATGAATAATTTCGTATCAAAATTGTTATCTAATCAAAAAAAAACAACAATTAAAAATTCTACTAATTTCACAACAAAAACAAAGAAACAAAACAGATCGCAGATAATCTAAATCTTATTACCGTCA
Organism: Colias nastes; assembly: GCA_907164665.1. Classification (NCBI taxonomy): domain Eukaryota; kingdom Metazoa; phylum Arthropoda; class Insecta; order Lepidoptera; family Pieridae; genus Colias; species Colias nastes. Next base: position 8,486 of record CAJQZM010029056.1, on the reverse strand, counting down.
CTGTCATGGCCGCTTATGGTCATAACACCATTCGGTAACTGTTAGTCTGTGTCAAGGTTATTGGGTTACTGTCCTTGTATTATCTGTTATATCATAGTCTATGGTGTTGGAATTTGTAACACTATCTACATGACGGTTTTGGTTACAAGTTTGTATGTTGTTTTAATTTTTGGTAGTGTAAAAGGTTAATATATTTATGTTTAGGTTTGTGTCACAACTGCGCTATTATCATAGAATATGATTTAGAATAGGTATAAAACTTTACGAATTCCAGATAAAAAATATTTATCTATTTTACAATCTAAAAGAAAACCTTCATTACCTACTAGATTAAAAAAATATATAATATTGGGTTCCGGATACAAGAAACAATTACCTACATTTACATTAATCTACATTAAAAGTTATTTAAGTAATTATTGACTTGTTTAATAGGACTCATTTCGTTGTTATTGCAATGCGCATACCTAATTAAATTTTGACAAATTACGAGCATTTTAGGTGAGTTTTAGCCTACTTTATGATACCGGTATTTAAACTTTATCGTAATTATTCTCAACATTATGTCAACTTAGGCGTCATTAACGTGAATACCGTCATATTGTTAACTTGGGATTAAATATTGAATCTCATGACTTATATGAGATTACATTTAACGTTCTTAATATCTCTGTAATTGATTATGAATTACACAATAAATTGATTGAATTATAACTGTATGGGGAGAGTCTTTAAAGTGTACTTATAAGCTTGTTATGACAACAAAAATCGGTTTATTAAAGATAGGTACGTAATAAGTGATTAAATAATAGCAATGTCTAGTGTCGCTTTTACACATAACACTAAAAATTAAGACATTATTATCGCAACCCTGTTTTGTTTACCTATTAAATCCTTATAGCAATGATGCTATAAATTCTTCAAAAAATACATCTTTCATAACCCATGTAATTTTGTTTAATAATTCGTCAATCTTTTTGTTCTGGTAACTTTTTTTTACTGTTAACCGTCGTCCGTCTACCAATTGTTTAAACAGTGTTCCGTCATCACTAATAATAGTACCTGACATTTGCTACCTTATGTTACTAATTTGTTAAGTAGGTGCGATGTGGTACTTGTATGTTAATGTAAGTTTATATAAAATTTCAATAGAGGTGAAATATTAACGGTTTGAAATCTGTATATGGTATTATATAAAACAAAGTCCCGCTGTCTGTCTGTCCCTATGTATGTTTAGATCTTGAAAACTACACAACGGATTTTAAAGTATTTTTAAAAGATTTCATGGAGGGTTTAAATATAATATAAAGTTTTTGTTGTTTAGTTTTAAAGCGCGTGCAACCGCGGTTGGAAAGCTAGTTAATTTTAAAAAAGGAATTGTACGCATAAATAAAGTAATATAATCTTCTATTTATATGCAAACTATCATCAGATACGGTTGAGGTATTATCACGTGATTGAATAATAAATATAATAAAAAAATTACACGTTCTATAACATTAAAAAGCAATCTACTGTAAGAATATTATATTATTACGTATCTGTGTAATGTATTTTTTCTATTGTTATACCTACAATATTACTTAACTATGCTCATATACTATATTATAATATACAATACCTACTCTTCTATCAAAAACAATCAAATTTCAACAATATCCAAATCCATATCGACTTGACCTAATCACCGAAATTTATAGTCTATGCTATATTGTATCTGTTATTTGATTATCTGTGCATCGGGAGTACGGTGGCTTTGCTTCAATCTTGACAGCATCACTACTTACCATGTGGGAAGTACGCCCACATGACTGTAGTACAAGTTATAAGATTTTTAGGAATATTTATAATTATTTTCCATCATTAAATGTAAAATCTATGTATGTCAAAGAGAGTACAAATACTACGTATGTATGTTTGTAGGTAATCTTCGAAAGTGCTGATTCGATAATTAATATTCTTGAACTAATAAATGATGTTTTAAATCTACAATGACAGAATCTGAGCCCTCTGGTAAAAGTTATATAAATAATTAAAATTGATATTAACAGTAACTACTACTTAGGTACTTATTTTATGCCATATATAAGGTCTGTACTTACCTTAACATAATATCAAAATGTTATTGAAATGACTTACTAAAAAATAGAATTGTATGCCTATATGCAACGACGTCAATCGTCATAACTCATAACCTAGTACCTACATGTAATCTACAATTCAGAAATTTCTACTAATATTTTAGTTATAAGAATGCGAATATTTTTATGATTCAATTTGATTAAAATAAAACCGCTTCCGCTTATGCCTTAAAAGACGTCTAAATAGACCATTCGATATGATCTACGTTCGCAGATAGGTGTAAAGATTGCAGGCAATTCCTGGATTTCGAATTAATGTCCACGCAATTATATTAGCCTGGCTCTTGTAGGGCCAATTGCCTACTATATCTAGAATAGGGCTGTCACTAAAACATTTTAAAGTTAATTTATTTTAAGAATAGTACCAAAGTTAACATTGATAACTAATATTTTAAATATTTTGATCGATATGTCCATAAATGTAGGGTTTTACATCACACTTTAAAAGAAATAAGTAATAGTTTAATTCCTGAACTGTTTTCTCTTGTTGATAACCCTAATTGTGGGTTGTAGAATAAATAATGTTTAAGCTTGACCAGCTTGTATCGACGTATATTTACTACCTTTCTTTCAAGCGCTATTTAAACGCTGAATTATTAAGTATTTATCGTCTAGGAAGGTGAAAATAAGTCCAATTACTGTAAAGCGCTGTGAATGCTTTAAATTTATGGCCGTTTACGAAATGTATAATTTACGTAGTCGGCAACACTGATTTATTATCTGGATAAAGGACAATAGTTTCTATTGTCAAATCTATGTTTTGTTATTATCTGTTCGATTTTAAATTTAAAAAACGAATGCGAATTCCAATAAATTATTTTAAATTTAAATTATTCAAACATTTATTATGATTGGGATCGCACTGTTTCGGTTGAAAATGAGAATGTTTTTATTAAAATATTTTTAATAAAGACGCATACGTTTAGGCTCATTTAAATAAAAAAAATAATGCAGAGAAACCCGTATTAGATGTTTTTGCTAGATCATGGATATGTCGATCGGTTAGATAAAATATAAATTATGGAATTATCGCACTATAAAAAGTAGGCATTTTAGCCGTTTTATTCATGATATAGAACATAGATTACAGAGTTTGCACAGAGACAATAAACTATTTATATTCAAAGAATACAGAAAAACTAAAAAAGTTCTTTAAACTCCCTTTTTTGTATTGTTTTCATAAAAATCTGTTTTCTATGAATGTATTATAATAAAAATGTTAAATATGCCCACACGTGCTGAGTCGTTGAATTGGTAATAAAATTGTTCAATGAATAATTGATTTCTAATATCAATCATAGATTACTATAAAAGGTAGGTATAGTATAGACTTGAGGTGATATTAATAAATACCACAGTGATTAGGTTTAAACGATAACGAATATTCGTTAATTATTATTATTGAGAGTTCTAAAAATTCTAAATAGTACGTATTAAAGTATTAGCCAAAGATCGGTTCGGTTAGTTTTTGAAAAAAAAATGTCGTTAATACAAATAAAAAAACCTAAGTGGATTAATTCACGTTGTTAAAATATAATGAATGATTTCACGTTTGAAGTAACAGGGCAGTTTTATTTTGAGTAGGTACCTACTTATAAATACATTTTAATAGAAAGTCTTCATATTATAGCTATAGGTAAGTAATGTATATTTCATGCAAAAAAAATAATTACGTTATGTTTCGTGATAATTCTATATCCCCATTTCTTATAACATGAAACGTGTTATCAACCAAGCTACTGTTACTTCCAAATTAAATGCCACGAAGGCAATTATAAATAGGTTAAGAGTAAAGACAGTGCGTCAATAGGAGCCCGTGAGCAAACAGTCTGACGACGGATTATCTCTCAGCCAACATGATAGCACACTGCACAGATAATATAATAGTGATTATGTGATGGATGCGACGCAACTAGGCCGAACGGTGAACGTGTGGCACCGCCTTTATGTTTCCCGCGCCTTCGTGCCATAGACTAAAATGATTTTTTTTTAGTGCAAGGAGTTTTTAATGTCACCTTTATTTTTGAATTGACATAACAGTTTGCTTTGATGAAATAGTAAGGATGTTAGTTGTAAGTTAGATTTCGGTAGAATTATGGGATAGTGCGTTACAAAATGTCTTGATTAAATTGACTCATACACTATGATATTTAAAGCGAATTGAATACGAATAAACAAGTTAATTTAGAATCGCCCACTAGATGTCAAAATTGTTGCCATTTCACTCCGCCATGTTCATTCGCAAACTTGAACACAATGTGTAGAAATTAGCAAAAGGACGGCCGTAAATAAAATTATGAGTTATGCGTGAATTCAAAACGGGTTTATTATAGTGTGATAAACGCATTTTAAAATATACATTATTAACATGTGATAAGGATCAAATTCCAATACAGCTTAGACGTGCGTGACTTAACGTTAGTGCTGTCAATTTGACGTTTTTATTAGAACCCGCATAACTGCATTTTTGGAACTCTTTCGACTAAATATGGTCACTTTGTTTTACCATAAATATGTTACTATTTTTAATTATATTCGCGTTCATACAGGAATCAAAAAATCATAATGTAACCTATTTAACTTAAAAACTTTATTTGATCTGTCAGCCAGTTCAATATTTCTAAAAAAACAGATGTATAACCTTAAAAATGAACAAATCGGTTCACGTTGTTTCTTCTTTTGTCTCTGCTCTTGTATTTCTTGTGTATCGCTTTTAGATATTTCTATCCAAATTTGAATATAATAAATCGCGTATAAACGTATTTATTTTCTCATGCCTATTTACAAGCCACAAACCAAAATCATTTGATCAAATCACATATTTAACTATTAACATCAATACACCTTTATTCACACCTTAATTAAAATCTTATTGTTCCTTATTTCGATACTGATAAAGTTTACATTCGCTTGGCAAATCTGACCACCCAACGTGATCACTTCTAGATAACATTGTAGACTGATAAGCTATCATAACACAAATTCTAGCGAATTCATTAACCACGTGGTTTTGTATACAGGGTGTCCCACTATTGGTATACTAAGCGTGAAGGGACTTGTAGTTTTGAATTCACTGATCACATAAAAAATACTTACCAACAAAATTACGTCAAAAATTTTTTGCTAAATTTTTCCTGAAAATTCATGTTTTATTCTCCAGCTTCGCGCAGTCGGCATATACCGCTTCTCTAATGTGATCATTTTGTCTATGAAAACATAATCTTAAACGATAGCTCACGTGCTAGTGGCAAAGTTAGGCGGGTTGCTTGTTATGGGTGTACACATAGAGTTTTAAGAATTCATCTATTTGAATAAAAAATGCGTCTGGAATTTTATAAGTATTTTTTACGTACTCAGCGTATGAAAAACTATAACCTCCTTTGAGCTTAGTATACCAATAGTGGGACACCCTGTATATGTTACCGGAAATGTATGTAATCCGTCATTGTATACAATTCCTAGGAAATTGTATATAATTCCTAAAATCGTACGGAAATGTGTGAAATAAATTATTTTATACACATTTCCTAGGAAATCTATACATTTCCTAAATAGCTATCGGAAATGTAAAACATTTAAGATATTGATATGTCGCAGGCAAGTTGTATATAATCTGGCCGTTTACAAACGGTCGGCATTTTGTAGTAACTATGCCGATAATACGTACCTAATCAGAAATTTTTGGTTTGGATAAGGGGGTGGGTTAGGTTAGGTTCGTGTTTTTTAAAACTACACAGAAATAGGAGCCCCACGAAGTGGGGCTCCGACGGCTCGCGACCGTCTTTTTGTAGAATTTTGGAAAAAGACGAATTTTCGGCATATTAAAACAGCTAGCCGTAATGTAATACGGCGGATTGTACAATCCGACTGCGCCAAATATACGCGAGGACAGCGGGACGAGGGGACTGATTACTTGCAAAATGAAAATTTGATTTTATAAGAATAAATATAAGTTGATTTTGTGATATTTACGTTAAAAGTTAGATAGTTGATTTTTAAAATGTTAATTAGTAAGATAATAATATGAACATAATTACAATTTTACGGTATGACTGTAACCCGATTGTATCAATAAGAGCTATAATAAAAAAATAACAACGTGTTTTATTACAGAAAGCATTTACTTTACACATTTCCTAATACGATATTGGAATTGTATACCTACAATTCCTAGGAAGATTATACATTTCCTAGGATATGCATGCATTAAATAGTTTTTTAAACAATATTTTATACATTTCCTAAATGGTATCGGAATTGTACACATTTCCTAGGAATTGTATATAATTCCTTGATTTCATACATTTCCGGTAACATATATATTCGAAAACCTTTAAAGTTTAAACTAACCTATTTGAAGAAATAAAAAGAAAAAATTACAAAAAATAAAAAAGTAGTGATCATTTTCATTAAATCGGTATGTTTATGTATTTATTTTTTATTTATTTATACAACTGAGGAATTTCTCGCTACCTGACTCTATAACTGATTCTTTGTTAATTGTATTAAAAATATAGATAAAAAATAAAAATGGCCACCACAACAAATTTCACACATCGGCTATATTGTTTTGTTTATCTGTGCCCAGGTTAAAGTTTACTGGATGCAAAATTTATTTGTTGATACTGATAGCGTTTATCTAGACAAAATATTTGAGAACACAAATAATATTGGATTTCTCATTCAAAGCTAACAAAGTAAAATAATCAGTTTTAATTATCTATGGCGTATTATTTTAAAGTATAAATATCTTTAATTAATATTATGTTAGATTGCAGGAAAAATTAATTATTTGCAAGTCACAAAAACAATAAAACAAGACTCAACAATTTAAAACAAAAGGCAATTAATAGTATTTAAAATAAAAAAGCTTAAAAATTTCGTTCAAAAATATCTTCAAAAAAATGCTTAAAAGCACGAATGAAACGCAAATTCAATTACATTTCGAATTCCCACACGAGTAATAATAAATAATAAATACAAAATGGCTGCCATGATGAGTAACCAATTAAAATGTCATCAGTACTAAATAGATTTGCATGGCAACTTCTTGTGATTTTTTAATTCGTTTGCAGTTTAATTTAATAAATATAAAATATTCTCGATTATATAGTTTCTGTACTTGATAAAAATAAGATAAATTTTAAGTAATTACTTTGAAATCAAAGTAAATTCTTTATAAATTATTTATCGTACTAAAATACAACACGGATATGTACAACATGAAATTATTATCAAGACTCAAGTTGAATATTTTCCATAATAAAAAAGTTTTATCACTAACAATTAGTGCTTTCTACAAAGCAACATAATAAAAAAAAACTGATATTTTATCTTAGAGATTGTCTAATCTAAAAATGAACGCCCCTCCACTGTGATTACGCTCACATTCAAAGTACGTGTATAGACGCAATACACACAAATTGGTCTGCCTCATTGGTCGTTCAGTCGCCAATTAGACACGAACAAGAGAATAACCTGAACAACAGGACCAGTTGGCCAACTAGTGCATAAATGACGCGATGCACGACAGAACGGACACTGTCATTCCGTACATAGCGCGCTCTCCCCGCCATACAATGCTAGGCACCTGAACTGATCGCCCGATTAGTTGACAAATCAGTGCGCGAGAGAGTCAAAGTTTGCAGTAGAATCGCCGCGCGCACACATATAAAGTGGTTCAATAATTATTTGTCCTCACACATTGAAACAATTAAGTTTAGTGGAGGGGCGTTCATTTTTAGATTAGACAATCTCTACTTACCTATTAATAAACAGTTTGAGCTAAATAAGAATCAAAATTCTTGATTTCTAATTATAATAATGAAAACATAATAGTTTAAAATCTGTATAAAAAGTTTAAAAAATAAATTTAATTCCGTTATACAACACAAAGCACTAATTTCATCAACCACATTCAGACATCTCAAATAACACGGCCATAAAACTATCCTAGAAGTCCTAGAAAGTAATGTCCTAATAAAAATGTTATTAAATTGCAAGCACTGTACTAGTTTCATTTCAACCTAGATCGTTAAACTATCGGATTTCCTAGCGCACCTAGTATTAGATATCTATTAGATTAGGTATCTAACAGTTAACCTACGAACAATGTGGGTTACAGAGAAATCTTTAAAATCGTGTTAAATTGTCATTAGTTCCTATAATTGGTTAGAAATCGCAAAAGATCCCTCTTGTTACGAGAAAACAAGGTACAAATAGAAAACTGTCCATTGATACTTTTCAGTAAATGTCAGTGAAGTAGGTAGGTAATTACAGTCAGTAAATTGTTATAATTGAAAACACCATTTTATAGCGTTATTTTTATAAAAATGAAATGTCCTA
>CAJQZM010029055.1:0-33753 GCA_907164665.1 Colias nastes | reverse complement strand
TGTCCGACAGTCTGTCTGACAGCAACTTGCAAGTCTACTTGCAGGTGGAAACGCCGAGTTTACACATGCAAGCTGCTGTCAGACAGACTGTCGGACAGTTCTTGCAGAAGTTTACTTGCAGGTGGAAACGGGGCCTTAATGCAATATTTTCTTGTTCATAATTTTTCTGTGATAATTTTACTATCTCCTTTCTTTATGAATAATAAATATAAATGGAATGTATGTAAATAACTAGAGACGTAACGTATCGGTCAATTAAGGAAAGCTGGCATGTTCACAGTACTCACACTTATGCAATTTCACTTACAGTATGTTCAAAAATAAATGCGACTCTAGTTTCATTTTAGACTTGAATTGTAAAATGGGTGCGTTGTAGATAAATATATGCAAATATAATTACTTATGAAAGCTCTCATAATTTACCTGTAAAATTATAATTTAAAAGTAAATCAATTGATGAAGTTAATTATTTATTCTAATAATAATCAATTGGATAAAAGTATTAATAATCATTCAATTATCAAATAATAATTAAATTTCAGGTCATAAAAACAATACAAATAACACGTGCGCTCACTCCCAACCTCCCCTGTGAGTATATATGTTCTGTGCTCCCAACACACGGATGGTTGTTTTGATAATGATTTAAATAACGGACGTCTTCTGCAGTTGCGGAGCAGTCTTGTCCTGACTTTGGTCGAGTAAAGATATCTAAGAAATATTATATTTGTAGTAAGTACGTAATACCTACCAATACGCGCTAACAAATATGTGTTACATGTTTATTGTATAATTTTCACACTATTGGTTTTAAACTCAAACTCAAACATTTATACAATTAGACTTCTTCTAGAAGCACTTTTGAATCGTCATAACAGTTTAACAGTTTTAACATTTACCACCAATTCAGAAAGCAGTATCTATAGAGATGAAGAAGAATCTATTTAATCATAATCGTAATCTTCTACTTCACTGAAACTTTCATCGCTCGAAGAACTCGCCGTCGGAATTTCTTAATGTTATTATAAATGAGTCAGTGTAATTATCTACTTTTGGTTCTAATTGAATATATTTTTCCTCATTATCGTCTTTCTCCAAACGTCACTAAACATATCCAGACTAATAGCATTTGCTTCCTTTCTAAATAATTCTTCCACAGTTTTCAAGTTAAAGTTCACATTTTGTGATGCTACTTTCCCTTTAATTATGCCCCATAGTAACTCTATTGGGTTGAGTTCTGGATGGTATGGTGGAAGGCGCAATACACTATGTCCATGATCTTTGAGGATTGCATCAAGTAGGTAAAAATTGTGTATAGTTTGGCTTATTTTTTTTAATAATGTGATAACTCTGATTATTAATTAGTAATTTGATTTTTGAAAAAAAAAATGCCGATTTTAGTCAAAATTTATATTTTTCTAACAAGATCCTTATCATCCAAATTTCCACCTTGGTGAGAAAAATTGACATTTCTAATGAAAATGAAAAAAAAATTAAATGATTTTATTAAATACTGTAAAATAGTCTATAATTCTTCCATTTACTGTATCACAAAATTCTTCATAGATTTTTAGATATTCGTACTACACCAATTACATCACCCTGTATTTATAAACAATTGCAAAATATGACACATACATAGGCCGGGAGATACTGACACAAAATTTCGGGTCATTTGTAACAGAATGGCGGTTCTACAGAGGTCTTATTACGCAATGACTAAAAGAAAAATGATGGTCAGAACGCTGGTACCGGCGGACTAGTCGCGTGGGCGTTAGTTGAACTCGTTGGATAAATAGCGAAAGTCAAACGATTTGTAACACAAAAATTTTAGAATTTACCGATAGCCCATAAAAAAGATGTAGGCGGTAGTGTCATGCCATACTTTTCCGGTGTAACTTACAGCCCCCCATACCGACGCGATGCGTTGATTTAAAAAAAAAAAACAATTCAACCATTTGTACCAGGCTAACTTTTGCACAGGTAATCATCATCGTGCAGACATTTACGAAAATCGCCATGCCATACTTTTCGGACGATTCCAAATGGCCACCATACCGCCGAAAATCTGCAAAAAAAAAAATTTTTTTCGCCAAACAATTTGTACCAGTATTGCATTTGGATTTTTGGAGAGTATTTGATAAAATGTGACCATTATTATATTTGCCATACTTCTAGTAGGGGGAAAAAGTGCTGCCATACTTGAAAAATTAATTTATTCGTCACGTTTCAAAAATACGACTGTACAATACGTAAAATAATTTTTTACAGTATGGGATCATTATATTCTGTTTGTTTGTATACAATTCTACCTAGAAAAAAATATCGCAGATTGCAAACATGGGGCGGATGATTGTAAGCTTAAGCCAAGACGTAAAAAAAAAATGAAAAGAATTGGCGATTTGTACCAGTACGGCATTTTTGGAAAGTATATGATGCAACGTGACCATTATTATATTTGCCATACTTTTAATAGAGGGAAAAATTAGTGCCATACTGCTACAAATCGTTCAAACTACGAATAAAATCTTACAATAAGAAAAAAATCTTATACACATTCGCCACCTCCCACAGGTATGGCATTATCACACTTCTATTTATAATCATTCAGGAGTTGTTGAAAAAAAAATGTAGGGTGGTACAAATCGTTTGGCGAGAAAAAAAAATTCAAAAATTTGCAGATTTTCCGCGGTATGGCGACCATTTGGAATCGTCCGAAAAGTATGGCATGGCGATTTTAGTAAATGGCTGCACGACGATGGTTACCTGTGCAAAAGTTAGCCCGGTACAAATGGTTGAATTGTTTTTTTTAAATCAACGCATTCACGTCGGTATGGCGGACTGTAAGTCACATCGTAAAAGTATGGCATGACACTACCGCCTACATCTTTTTTAAGGGCTATCGGTAAATTCTAAAATTTTTGTGTTACAAATCGTTGGACTTTCGCTATTTATCCGACGAGTGTGACTAACGTCCACGCGACTAGTCCGCCGGTACCAGCGTTCTGACCATCATTTTTCTTTTTGTCATTGCGTACTAAGACCCCTCTAGACCGCCATCCTGTTACAAATGACCCGAAATTTTGTGTCAGTATCTCCCGGCCTAACATGTGCAATGTGTAAATGTGTTGACGTTCCAGCTCTTCTTAATATACCAATAACATTAAAGCAGAAACCTGGATAATCATTTAATTTATATTTCATATACATGTTACAGGAAATGTATGTAATCCGGCATTGTATACAATTCCTAGGAATTGTATATAATTCCTAAAATCGCACGGAAATGTGTGAAATAAATTATTTTATACACATTTCCTAGGAAATCTATACATTTCCTAAATAGCTATCGGAAATGTAAAACATTTAAGATATTGATATGTCGCAGGCAAGGGTTGGACTAAAGCAAAGGGGGCGCAGGACTTAGAAAATTTTTGATGGAGTTGGTGTCATTATAACACCTATTTATTATTGTTTTATCGTAAAGATTACGCTTATATAAGCATGTTTTATAGGAACAACTTTTCTCTAAAATCAAAAATAGCCGAGATATTCGCCCTCAAAGTTAGGTTAGGTTTAGGTTAGGTTAGCCGTTAGGTTAGGTTAGGTTAGGTTTGTTAAAAAAAAAACTACACAGAAATAGGAGCCCCGCGAAGCGGGGCTCCGTCGACGAAGATCGAACGATCGAAGATAATAATATGAACATAATATTATTACAATTTTACGGTATGACTGTTACCCGATTGTATCAATAAGAGCTATAATAAAAAAAAAATAACAACGTGTTTTATTACAGAAAGCATTTACCTACTTTACACATTTCCTAATACGATATTGGAATTGTATACAATTCCTAGGAAGATTATACATTTCCTAGGATATGCATGCATTAAATAGTTTTTTAAACAATATTTTATACATTTCCTAAATGGTATCGGAATTGTACACATTTCCTAGGAATTGTATACAATTCCTTGATTTCATACATTTCCGGTAACATACATACAAAATAATTATCTGCATTAGTTATATTAATACTTAACTAGCTGCCCCAGCAGACGTTGTTCTACCCTATTGCCCCTTTACGTGTTTTTTTATCCCTAAGAACCTTGTGCTATAACAAAAACTTAAAAAAAGATGTGTGGCACTCGGGGACTGCCGCGGTAAAGCTATTGCATAGCATGCCTTCAAGCCACACCTCCGTGCCCGTCGGAGTGGGGAGCGTGAGGTTTTTTCGTTACGGAATTTCTCGATTCGGTCCCCGCGCTCAAGGCCCGTGATAGAAGCTATGCAATAGCTTAAAAAAATACCGAATTGATTGAGCCGTTCTCAAGTTTTACGCATAACAATACATTTGGCGATTCATTTTTAATATAATATAGAAAATACAGCACAAAAATGTAAATGTCCTTTGAAAGAAATAAAGTAGAAACCATTAATAATTATTATTCCAAGCATGTTTCCAACATACTCAAACACACCTAACATGCAGCTGTACTAACATGCGACCACCATGCAACTTTGCATGTCGATTATTCAAAATTGAAGTAGTTTTAAACTAAACTTAGTTTAACTTGAGAAATTATCCGTTGTATTCATTCGTGTAAGTGTTGATGGAGTGGTAAAGTATTCCTTATAAAAAAAATCGATCGAAAATGGATTTTAAATTCAGTAGATAAATAATATATGTATTTAACTTTTTGTTGCGTCCAATATATTTTTATTTAAAATTTTTGCTTGGCAAGTGGCAACACAATAATAATTGTCATTCAAATAATTGTTTACAAAAATGAGTGTAGTTGTAAATAAATGAAAAATTATTAATAAAATCATTTTCTTATCCAGTGCAGTAATTATGAATTCAACATAGAACGTAAAAGTAAGTTTATATTTGAAGTTTTTTTTGCGTATTCGAATTACTTCACAGCAGCCATCTTTAGCCCAGATTATTTTTAACATTGCGTATTTTTGTTTATTTCTGACACGTAAAATTAAGATTTTTACCAGAGTATAATACAATTTTATGTATTTTGTGGATATAAGCGATTGTGTACTTTTAAGTGTTACGAAAAAGATATGTGAATCGATTATGTAAGTAGGTGTTCCCCAGGGAACTCGTTTAGGACCAAACCTCTTTCTACTTTACGTTAATGACTATGCGATGCAATATTTGTTCTTTATATTGAACATTTTAGTATTTGGTTAGCTTTAAAAGCGATCAATTGTTTTTTTTAATGTTATTATATTGCTCATACATATAATTTTCTATATAAATTTGAAATTTAAAAATATCTAATAGCTGGTACTCAAATTAAAAATTAAAAATGTTATCATTACTTTGTATAAAGCTTGTTGTTTTGGTTTATTGTTATCGTATTATTTTTAACTATTTTGTTGTTATAGAAATTACTTAAAATTTCAGATATCATTAAAAATGGCGAAAGTAAATAAGAAGAAGAGAGCTAAAGATCCCAAGCCAAAGAGGTTCCCATGTCCAGAATGTGGAAAGGTAAGTTATTGTTGTTTCTTTAATATTTATAAAATTTAGGCTCTGAGTAACAATGTTACACTTTTTGGCACATCTTCATACATTGTGTTGTTTTATCTGCTAAATAAGATATGCACAGCTTATCTAAAAGTTGTATAACTATAGAAAATAGATAGATTTTATTCTACAGTATAATTTCTCTGCAATTTATAGCACAAATTCTTTGATGAGCGTTCCCTTTCCTATTAAAGTAACAAACATACATCCAACGTTTGTATTTATATTATTAACTAGCTTACCGCCCGCGGTTTCGCCCGCGTTGCCTAAAACCGAATAAGTTATATACTAAAACCTTCCTCTTGAATCAATCTATCTATTAAAAAAACGTATCAAAATCCGTTGCGTAGTTTTAAAGATTTAAGCATACAAAGGGACATAGGGACAGAGAAAGTGACTTTGTTTTATACTATGTAGTGATTATTTCATATTCTTCCTTCCAGAAATTCTCAGAAAAAGGCAGTCTTCACCACCACCTACAATTACATTCTGACGATCGTCCCTTCACCTGTAAAATATGTAACGGCACATTCAAAACCAATAAGTACCTTACTAAACATATAAAGAGGGTTCATAATGCTCCGACCGATCATGAGTGTGATTTTTGTGGCAAGAAATTCCATTATAAGAGCTTGATGGAAAAACATAGGGTTGTGCATACTGGTAAGTGTAAATAGTTTTTACCGACTTGAAAAAGTGAGGTTAATGGTTTCACTGTTTCTTGTGACTTGGAAAAGGAGTTTGTGTGATTGTTTAAATTATTTATCGCAGTTTTTTAGCTACCAGACGAATTGTGAAGTTCTTTTTTAACTTTGAATCTACTTTATAAAAAAAAAATTTATGAAATTTTTTTACTATTTATTTATGGTCATTTTTTTAGATTTTTTTATTTTCAGATGAAAAGCCGTACAAATGTAAATGGTGCAAGAAAGGTTTCAATTCTGGATATAGTCTATCTACACACATATTGATTCATACCAGTAAGTTTATATTCATTTGAATAAGTCTTTTTTTTGCATGCTATACACAGGTGAATATTATCCTACTAATTGTATACAGCTGAAGTTTGTTTGTTTGTTCGCGCTTATCTCAGAAAATTCAGGTCAGATTTGAAAAATTATTTCACTGTTGATAGTCCTTTTATCAAGGAAAGTTATTAGCTGCGGCAGCTATTTGTTTCGAGTCCTTTTTTTATTCATTGACTCCTTGTGTAAAGGCATTAACTTATAAACTACATATTTCAAATACAGCCTTTAGGTAAGGTTAATCTATACATATAATAAAATCTGTAGAAGGGTCAATTCTGTACATTGAAAATATTAAAAAAATAAATAGCAGGGGGTGTTACTGGATCGATACAAAACCCAAATATGTGATTAAAAAAAATTTTATCTGTCTGTCTGTATGTTCAGGCATCACGTGAAATCTAATGCCGGGTCCAGACTGGTGAAATGTAACATGCAATGAAAGAATTCACCGTCCACATTGCTGCAATGTATCATGAAAGGTAACACACTTTGTAACAATTTCTCATAGTTTGGACGTCTTGCGCGCGCGAAATGTGCATTTCACGCGCATGCTACGAGCATTACAAGCCGCGCGCGGAGCGATCCGTGATTTGTCGGTTTTTCGACGAACACAAAGGGGCAAGGAACACGACTACGGGAGGTTCGTAGTGAATGCGCGTTAAGAGCGCGCTATGCGTCCACGCTTGCAGCGAACATGCAATGAAAGGCAGAATGTTACATTGCATGTTACGTTTCACCAGTCTGGACCCGGCATAACGGTTCGATTTCGATGAAACTTGGTATAATTATACCTTATTATCCTGGGCATAAAATGGGATACTTTTTATCCTGGAAAAATACGTAGAGAAAAAAATCTTAATTTTTCAGTTTTATAGACCGACATCCGCGCGAACGGAGTCGCGGGCGGAAGCTAGTAAAAATAATAAAATAATTGTAAATAAACTTTATACAGAAACTTTATTAAACAAAATTATAACTATTGGACAATAATTCTATTCAAATATTTATATTGATTCTTATCTATCAGGCATTTAGAAGGTTCCACGCATTGGCCGGATTTTTCCACGTATCTGTAAGAAATAATACAGTATTAAATAAATTTCTAAGATACAATTAATATTATGTCATCAAAATAAGAATAGGAATGACTTAGCGCCATATTGTGACGTCATAGCTGTTAATTCGAAGCAATAGACAATCTAAGTTAGGCATTTATTAAAAAGTCTGACAAAATACAGTTATGTAAAAATATTATTAGTCATAATTAATTTGTGTGAGGTTTCGATTTTCAAGTGAACCTCTGGAACTAGTCCACTGCTTTCAATTTCCAAATCGATATTTTGAAGTGAAAAATCTTTAGGCGCGTTGAGAGTAAAATATCAATCGCGTCATGGCATGTCACGTCATAGAGTAAGGCGACGATTTTGGTATCTTTGAATCTTGCAAAGAAGTTTCACTTCTGCCACGTGTGCTTGGCACACGCGTTCTTTTTATTACAAAAAAAAAACTTCACGTATTATTATGAACTCTTTCAACTACCCTCCATAAATTAAATAATATTAACAATTATCGTTACCCAGGCTTACAAAAACACCCCGGTACGCTGATACTCAAACAATTCCTTGGTTTCAAAGTGATCACATACTTATTGTCGTGATTGGAATGTACGCGTACAGCTTTTCGTAAATATTTAAGTAATTTGTTGACGTCGTACATGTTGTGTGCGTGTGTGCTGTTCGTGAATAACTTGCTGAGTATCACCTGAAAAAATACAGTTAATATAATAAACACGATTTTATAAGATTTATAAAGAGCCAATTAGTGCATGCATTTCAGGTTGGAATTGTGTAATGCCACTTAAAGGTAAATGGAAAATTTTACTCAAAGAAAACATTTATCAAAAGTCGTCTGCCGAACTCGGGATCGAACTGAATACAATCTGATCGTAAGGATCAATTATTATAAAGATGAAATCTCTCTTACAAACATGGTAAATCAATTAAAATTTAAATTGAAATTTAATTGGAACTTATTTATTTTTGTGTATTGCTTATTAACTTCATAAAATATCATTCTATATCATTGTGTCAATATCTCCCGGTCTATACGTAATAATTATAATTTTTGAATGAAATGTGTGCTTTATGTTCTAACGGTACCAAACGACTGCACGTGGCACCTGCGGACAGCGTAAACTGGTTTATTCTGGTTTTGTGCGTGTTTCCACTTTCCACTATCAAGTGACGATTTATTTATTTGTTTTGTTTCGTAATTATTATGGTCAAATATTAATTATGAAACAAATTATTATGGACACGATATTTTATTGTTTCACGGTAGTCGCCTTGTCGTTTGCTCAAGGACGTGAAATTGAATGATATATTTTTTTTTATAAAGTCAAAACCATTTTCTTTCAAATAAAAACTTGTTTTTATTGAAAACAAAAGTGTTGCTAGGAATAAGTATAAAATTAAATAGTAATGTTAGGATATCGAAACATTTTTGTATAGGCCAGAACGATATAGTGGAAACGCGCTCTAAGATCTGAGTAATATACACACCACTACATATGCAAAAATTTCTCCAAGCTAATTTACCTGTATATTTGTTACATACCTCAGTCATTTCTTCAGTAAATTTGAACGTCGATTTTGCATATTTGTTCAAAATATTCGTCATTATAGTAACGAATTTATTATCCACATTGAATTTTCTAGAACAATTCAATTTCCCGCCAATATTGTCTATGTCATGACAGTCCGCCATCTTGAATACCGCCATGACGTGTTTAATCAAATCGATAGCTTCAATAGTGTTGTCGTAATTGTATTTTTTATAATCGTAATCCATTTTTCGAGAAATACGCTTGTAATTTTCGTGTCCGTAATCAGAATAAATAGGGTCTTGTGTTGGTTTCTTTAATTTTCCTCTATTTATAATGATTTCATTTAATTCGTTAATGTGCTGATTGACTGATAGCTCTTGGAATACTATCTTTTTGTAGTCCATTATTTTTAATCTGTAAACATGTATGGTATTTACAAAAATACATTAGTATTTGAAAAACAGACGTAGGTTATTATAATAAATAATGAACTAGCTTTCCACCTACTGCGTCAAAGGAAATTCTTATAGAGATTCACCGTAAAACTACAGTAAAAATTTGAAACAGTACAGTAACTAAATAAAAAAAACGTTAATAACAGATCACTCACAAACACAAGCGCATTGACGACGCAATAATCGTAGCACCACAGTAAACAAAATAACAAATAGTATGGAAACTACTTACAGACATTCATTTCATTAAAACCAAACAACGATCGTTATCGAGAACGATGTACATACGACTCAATCAGCTGTTGCGTAAAATTAATAAATATCCATAAAAGCGTTGAGTTTTATAATAGTAGTAACTTAATTAGACTATATTCACCTGTGTATAGCATTTAGTACGCTCTGACATAGAACGGGACAGGAGTAACCGTACGGTTGCCAAGGTGTCGCGTTTGCGTCCTCACAATATACTCTGGCTTCTGAAAAAAGTATGTTTTTGTCTTGCTGAGTATGCAACAGTATCTTTGAATATAATTTTCACAAACGTTTAAAATCATTTATCCAACCACCAAAGAACTAAGCACCGGTTCAAGAAATGCTTTCGATTAATAACTTTGTCACATTGATTCAACCTTAGTTACGATCATAGAAATCTAAATAACAAGACACATAGAAGTGCTATAATGTCATAATTCGTATGAAAACCGCTGTCGCCAAAATCAACACATTTAAACCGATAGCTAAACAGTACACACAAGTAAACTATACCTTTTATTGGACAGCTTGATTTTAGTGAAAACTAACTTAAATATTAAATTAAGCTTTTTAATATGTATCCTAACGCACGAATTTACGGTTTATTTTAGAATAACATCCCTGTATATGAGACGTTTTGTTTCTTTTTGCTCCAATACGAAAAAATTCGGCTTTTCTACAACAGAAGTTGTTAATTTTCAATATATATAACTTTGAACATAAACTCATAGAAATAAGGTTGAAATTTGTGTTAAACGTGATAATAAGAATGGTCGACTGTGTCATTCATTGTTATTTCGATTACTATGGTGACACTCGTAATACTTGTAAATATTCTATAATTTTAAGGAAAAACGGAATTATTTCTAAAAAAAAATATTTACTGATGAAATATTATTCCTTTATTAGTATAATTACAACTTGTGGAAGAATTTCCGCAATGGGAAATGCTGAAACACACCATGTTTACACACATACGTCTCCAGAGCAACTGAACAGTGACGAACACACTGGTGGTGTGAAAGTCACCTGAGTGGCGACAAGGTCACGCGCGCTTACGACTTCTAGTGTCTTGTTATTTAGATTTCTATGGTTACGATGTTATAGATAGACATACATACACGTAAAATTTTGTATCGTCAAATTATACGATACTAGCTTTCCGCCCGCGTTTTCAAAGGAAAACCCGCATAGTTCCCGTTCCCGTGGGATTTCCGGGATAAAACCTATCCTATGTGTTAATCCAAGTTACCCTCTATATGTGTGCTAAATTTCATTATAATCGGTTCAGTAGTTTATGCGTGAAAACCATACATACATACATACAAACCTTTCCTCTTTATAATGTTAGTATAGATATAGAATATAGTTTCTTAATACTAAATAGTTAAATATACAGTAATAAAGTTAATACCAGTTAAATATATTAATCCATAGAACACTATAAAATAAATAAACATTATTCTACGCACACACGATTAGAGCTTAAGTCATATTTGTAAGTAAACAAGGACTCATTGAAAACATTATTATAAAAGTGTATGTCTGACTGCTTGTGTTAGTTTTCGCTTATATAAAGTTAAGAATTTAAGAACTAATGCGTTGATATAGAAGCTATAAAATATATTTAAAATACATTTTGAAAATTCCAAATGTTAACTTGTATCTGTGTGCGTGTGAGTGCTTACGGGTGCGTGCATACAAACAATATAACAAGGTTTTAAATATATTCTATTGTGAAAAGAATGTCAAGGAATGATAATATGTTATTAATTATTATTGAAGCATTTAATCGCCATTAAAACTCTATAGCGAAAAATATTATTTATTCATAGATTTATGGTAAAATCCAAACGCATTTGCTAGTGCAGCTATCAAACTAAATTGTCCATAACAAAAACACGTTTTAATAGCAATTAGCTATTGATTACATCATGTTTCTGATCTTCGTCATGGCTTTCAGTTGTGACGCTGTTGGTGATGTATGAAACAGCCACACATACAAAACAATAATCGATAAGTAACTCTGCCCCCCGGTTTTACCCGCGTGGCCCCGCTCCTGGCGTGATTGATATAAAACTCTTCAGCTTTATAATATTCGTATAGATACTAGCTATTACCACGGTTTTATCTGCGGGCAAAAGCAAGTATTTTAATAGCTATTGTGTTAATCTGCTACATAAGCTACATCACTGAAAAGTATGACATTGACATTAAAACCCGCCATATCTGACATATTATTAAGTGTTTTTTTATTTCTATTTCAGATTCCAAACCGTTCAAGTGTACGTACTGTGAATACGCGTGTCGCGACAGTTCGACACTTCGGAAACACGAAGAGAGACATCGCGGTAAAGTGCCGGTGTTTAAGTGTAAAGTGTGCGATAAACAGTAAGTGCAAAAAAAAATAATTTATTTCATTTTCACCAAGTGTTAAACTGCAAAAAAACTATACAGCTACAGCTTACACTTTACAGCCGCGACTTGTCAGTACCTAGACAATAATTGCACATTGAAGTGTGCTTAGACGTAAGGCCGGTTGCAGAGCTTCACCGACCATCAGTGCGTACGTCAGTCGCGCTTGTCATATGTATGGAAATTCATAAAACCGTTCATAACTAGACCGACCATACGCACGCGTATTTCCATACATATGATGATATGACAAGCGCGACTGACGTACGCACTGATGGTCGGTGAAGCTCTGCAACCGGCCTGAAGTGTGCGAAGACGTAAGTCGTGGACGAGTCCTTGGGCTGACCTTGAACGTTCGGACGTCCGACGCGAACCTGACGCGCTGGATGTTTTATACTGTGCACATTTTAAGTTGCGGCCGTAAGCCGCGCCCAATAGTTTGTTTCCAGCTTAAGACTCTTATAGTACAGGAGATCGTGGAAGCTCGACGTTCATCGATCTGATAACCAGATGAGAGATAATTTATAAAGAAATGTACCTATGATTGCATGAATAATTGCCTATCAAAAAGTGCTCATGGCTGTTTTAAATTTAACTACCAATACTTTAAGTACGAATTCTAAGTACAAAAATGAGTAGGCAAGTCTTCTAAACATATTCTGTGATATAAACTATCAGTTGAAATAAATAATTTGGTTATAAAATTAATGAAAATCGATTGAATTAATTAAAAATATATGTCACTAGCGGTCCGCCCCGGCTTCGCCCGTGGTACATGTTTACGTTTTCTCTACATAAGAACCATCCTCGTACTTCAAGGATAAGTATATTTTTATTATATTTCAAGGAATATAATAAAAAAAGAATTATCGAAATCGGTTCAGCCGTTCTCGAGTTATGCGCTTACCAACACATTTTGCGATTCATTTTTATATATAAGTAGATTAGTACAATATAAATCTAAAATCTAAATACGTATATATATTTAACTATTTTAGGTACACACGAAAGTCAGTGCTAAAAGTGCATGTAACAGAGGAACACTTAAACATGGACACCAAAAACAAACCCTGTGAGATTTGCGGAAAAATGTTCAGGGATAATACATCGAGGAATGTTCATGTGGTATGTGTTTATTAGTATTTATATATTGTTTGTTTGAACGCGGTAATCTCAGGAAGTACTGGTCCGATTTGAAAAATTCTTTCGGTGTTAGATAGCCCATTTATCGAGGAAGACTATAGGCTATATATCATCACGCTAAGACCAACAGGAGCTTAGCAATGCGGGAGAAACCGCGGAGCACAGCTAGTATAATAATACCTAAAATTTGCTATAATCTATTTCAAGAATAGTATATAGAAATACATATATAAAAAATTCTCAATGTTTGACTTTATTATTATACATATTTCAGCGTGTAGTCCACAAACAGAGCTATGCTGTGCAATGCGATGTTTGCGGTATATACATATCTAATAAATATAATCTGATGCAACATCTTCGCACGCACGTGGATTACCGGCCCTATAAATGTGACTTCGATGATTGCAAGAAGGCTTTTAAGGATAAGGTAAGTTTAATATTTAGTTTTATAGCATTCAAATGCTTTTAAAAAGATATTTTTTTAAAGAATAGAAAAAACTGATCATGAATTCACAAGGCATCGAACCCGCGTCTTACTGTTGGCAAAAGATGCGGGTTCGAATCCCGCCTCGTAATATAGATTGTTTATTTTTTGCATTTTTGTGTCTACACACAAAAAAAGCAATGCTATCAAAGTAATCATGTTAATTAATTCGCCTTTGATGTGTGTTTTTTTTTACATTATACCACCGTTTTTACCAACTACCTTCAAAATATCTTTTTTCTTTACATTTTCTTCAATATACCCTCATTTTTTGTCAAATTTACCCAACTACCGTCAAAAATTTATTTTTTCATCTACCCTAAACCTTTTTTTTTGCCTTTATTTCGCAGTCTACCCTTAAAAAACACGTTATCCTACATTATCCATCAAAACACTACGAGTGTCACATATGCGGACGACGTTTTTCGCGATTATCCCGATTTAACAGACATAGTAGACAACACGAAGTCAAAGTGAAGAGTGTGGTCTGTGATTACTGTGGAGTGGGGTGAGTTTACCGACTGTGCAAAGAGGGGTACTGTTGCGTATGAAATTATAATTTTTATTGGAGTACAGATTTGAATCTTTTTTGAAGTGAAACTTCTTTATCGGGGTTGGAAAAAAATTTAGTGTAACATTTTTTCGTTACGCGTGACATTTTTCCGTTACGCTCCATCTTTTTCTTCTCCCTACCACGCGTGATTCGACGTATTTCTGTAAAGTTGCATATAGTAAATTATTTTTTTGAAAAATAAGGTCATACAGAAGTTTCACTTCTTACGTGTGTACACTAGTACACGCATACAGTTTTTTATTGACTGTTCGACTGATTGAAAGATAATATTTGCAGTGTACAACATTTTCAACATTTAATACAATACCAGTTGACCCGGCAAATGTTCTGTCTTCCGTTTATCATCTATACAAATATTATAATGCTGAAGAGTTTGTTTGTTTGAACGCGCTAATCTCAGGAACTACTGGTCCGATTTGTAAAATTATTTCGGTGTTAGATAGCCCATTTATCGAGGAAGACTATAGGATATATTATATCATCACGCTAAGACCAATAGGAGCGGAACAATGCGTGTAAAACCACGGGACGCAGCTAGTTATAGATAACGCCATAAAATTCAAATGACTGATGATGATGATTAAAATGACTGGACAAATATGTTAACTACATCATTAATTATTGTAGAAATCCATGTTCCTACTATTTATTTATTGTTATCTCGACACCTAAAAATATCTATTTTTCTAAACCTTTTTCATATTTTTTCCAGTTTCTACAACAAAAAATATTTAACAAATCACATAACGAAGAAGCACATGTTCAAACAGAAGTATATTTGCGATTTATGTAATTTCTTCACCTATAATAAGCCGAGTATAGTGATGCATATCAAACATGGACACGATTCAGAAACGGTATGAAAAATTTTTTTTTTTAGTGTATATGCAATTTTTTTCTGTTTTATGGGCATTAAATAAAAAAAATACATTATGTTTATTGCCAAATGGATTTTTTAAATGTTTAAAAAGATAAAGATAATAGACAGACAAAAAATTATGACATATTATAAAAAAAATTGAATTAAATGCATTTTTTTTTGTTTACTTTATTATATTAAGCAATGTTTTTAATTTTAATCAAATTTTTAAGTTACAATGTAAATTATGTACCATCTTTGTTTATACAGGGTGTCCCACCGTCGGTATTCTAAGCTCAATGGAGGTTATAGTTTTGCATACGCTGAGTACGTAAAAAATACTTATAAAATTCCAGATGCATTTTTTTTTCAAATAGATGAATTCTTAAAACTCTATGTGTACACCCATAATAAGCAACTCGCCCTATTTTGCTACCAGCACGTGAGCTATCGTTCAAGATTATGTTTTCATAGACAAAATGCTCACATTAACGAAGCCTTATATGCCGGCTGCGCGAAGCTAGAGACGAAAACATGAATTTTAAGGAAAAATTTAGCAAAAAATGTTTGTTGTTTCAGTATTTTTAACGTGATCAGTATATGCAAAACTACAAGTCCCTTCGCGCTTAGTATACCAAGAGTGGGACACCCTGTATATGTATTCTGTAGTAATAAAAGGTGTCGCTTATCTCAAAAATATTTAAAATCGCTATAGAGCAATATAAATAAGTCAATTCAATTGGAAAATTATAACACATATTTTTATATATTAGTTTTTAATATTTTTTGCATTTTTTTATTTGGTTCATACTTTTTATTTATTGTATTTATATTGCAGGACAGAGAATGTAAAATATGCCATAAAACGTATAAGAGACATATTTACTTGAAATCACATTATTGGAACGTGCATTGTATTAAATATAAACTAACAAGAAGACGGTAAGATTTTATATATATATATATATATATATATATGTAGACGTCAGGCTCCGAGATTGATTTAAAAGAACACGAAGGTCTCCACAAAATCACTTGGTATTACAATTATGACCATTAATAAAAATAAATATCACAAATAAGTTATAGTAAGCTCGTAATAGATGTGCACTGTGCAACGGTCGGCGCACGAATGACCCGAGTCGTGTGCGCGCGCTGCTTTATATTGATTCGCCGTTCGTTATTTTTTAAAGCTTCGATGGTGGCGCCGTCAAATATATTTTAACACGCTTCACCTGTATGTTTGTATGTAAACTTTAGACTCGTTTTTGATCTTTAAACGGACAGATTTATTTCAAACTTTGTACACTTATCGAGGATCGGTATATTACTATTTCATGAGTTTTAAAGCCTATTTTTATTTTTTTCAACTATATTATTTTACTAGCGGTCCGCCCCGGCTTCGCCCGTGGTACCTACATGCTTAAACTATCCTATCTCTCAATTTGGATCGAACTGCACATGGTGTGCGAATTTTATTATAATCGGTTAAGTGGTTTAGGAGTCCATTGAGGACAAACATTGTGACACGAGATTTATATATGTATATTAAGATTGAATAATATATAGGTATATTATGTATTAATTTTCGAATAAATAATATACGTCGTATTTTTTATATTTTCCAGTGTATTAAAGAAGAAAGTGGAAGTAAAAGAAGAGAACGAAGCAAATGATAAAGAAGTGCCTAAAATAAAAGAAGAAGTCGAGAGTGGTAAGTTAATGGTCACCATGTAAACGGCTAGACCGATTTTAATGAATTCTGAATGACTTGACTTTATGACACAATAAATGCTTCCAGTAAACGTGAAAAAGTGTCTTTTACAAGTAAAAAATATAAGTCTGATTCGGAAGGAAGTGAGAAAACACTGACATAAAGTTTCATTAAAGTCGATCTAGCCGTTAAGGAGATTAAATAAGAATGTTTATAAGCATTTCTGTGTTTTGTAACTACACCGTTATATAACTACTTTCGATAATATTTATTTTAGAACTAGTTGCCCGCAGCTTCGCTTGCGTGGAAAAGATAAATTTTCATGGTATAAGTTTTCATCCCCTATTTTACCCCTTTAGGGGATGAATTTTCTAAAATCCTTTCTTAGGGTACGCCTACGTTATGACATCTACCTGCATGCCAAATTTCAGCCCGATACGTCCAGTGGTTTGGGCTGTGCGTTGATAGATCACTATATCAGTCACCTTTGAGTTTTATATATATAGATAGATATATATTAGCGCTAGAATATTGTAATAACAACACCTATATTTGTGACTGCATTCTTGCAAATAAATGTAATTTGAATTTATTATATAATAGCTTTCGCCCGCGCAAAGCTATCTTAAGGGGCTGACAAGACCCAATTGATAATTGAGTAACAGTGATTGCGCTCTCGTTTGCTCCCATACAATTGGACAGTGTGCGAGAACGAGAGCGCAATATCACTGTTACTGGGCGGGGCCAGGTCGTAGAAGAAAATAATAAGAAAATATGTGATTTAAGGAAAAGTGTGGGTCATATGCGAAATATGACTCGTTAGAGGTTCAGGTATGAATATGTTGACTTCGTGTTTTAAATTGCAGACCCGTACGTCAAAAAAATAAAGACATAGAATCGTTTAATGATGATTTTAAGACCAATCTTTGCAATTATTTTCTATCGAGCCGATTTCGTCCAATTATATATCGAGTCCGTCCACGGTCTTCGAAATATGATGAATATTAACATATATTTTTTTTATTTTTAATGGGCTAGAATAAATATCTTTTCTTAAAAATCTGCTCAAATAACTTCAATTTTAACAAAATTGGATCTTGTCAGCCTCTTAAGTGTTAATTCAAGTTACCCTCTATATGTGTGCTAAATTTCATTGTAATCGGTTCAGTAGTATTTCCGTGAAAGTGTAACAAACAAACACACACATACATCCATCCTCACAAATTTCGCATTTATAATATTAGTAGGACTTAATTTTTTTGTATTGTAAGTACCTTTTATTTTTCTAGGTTCAGACGTTGAAATATCTAAAATACAAGATTCGAGTGATAATATAGAAGTACAGGTGGAGCGTAAAATGGACGATTTCTATGTGAGAGAAGTCGTTATGAGAACACAGGCTTGTAAGTCGATTTTATACAGGGTGTCCCACTGTTGGTATACTAAGCTCAAAGGAGGTTATAGTTTTGCATACGCTGAGTACGTAAAAAATACTTATAAAATTCCAGACGCATTTTTTTTTTGAAATACATAGATGAATTCTGAAAACTTTACGTGTACACCCATAACAAGCAACCGACATATCATATTATTATCATCAAATTCGATTCAGCCATTTCTAGATAACAGAGTAACAAACATGCAAATTTTAATAAAATTTTCAGCTAAAAAACCAGATCCCACAATAGACGCGGCAGTGGAGAGAAATCTTCAGAAGAAATTAAAAAGGATTTTGACAAAATCTCGAAGAGAGAAAGAGATAAAAGAGTTGGAGCGAGTGAGACGGATGTATAATAAGAGAATGCAGAAGTTGATGACTAAAGGTAAGACTTTAAAGTGAAACTTCTTTAGACGCGTTGAGAGTAAAATTTCAAGGTCGCGTCATGGCAATACCGTCACGTCATGGTAAGGCGACGATCTTGGTATCTTTGAATCTTGCCAAAGAAGTTTCACTCCTGACACGTGTATTTTTATAGAAATGCATTATTTTTAACTAAAAAATAAAATTTTGCTTTTTTTCGCATTAAAATATGTATGTAAATAAAAATATCCTCTTGCCTAATAATTTTGTTTTCTTTTTCAGTTCCCAAACCATTAGCTGTACCAAAACCAACGAATGAAATAAAAATCGATAATATATATGAGAAAGATGAAACTGGGAAGCTTAAATTCAATGTACATCAGTGCTATGTGTGTTTTAAGGTATGTATATAATGTATTTATTTATCTTTATAATATAAATACTAGCTGTGCTGTGCGGTTTTACCCGCATTGCTCCTGTTGGTCTTAGCGTGATGATATATAGCCTATAGCCTTCCTCGATAAATGGGCTATCTAACACCGAAATAATTTCTGAGATTAGCGCGTTCAAACAAACAAACAAACTCTTCAGCTTAATAATATTAGTATAGATTAATACGTAACAAGTGTTTGATGAAGCCAATTTGTATGTTAATATTATCAAATCTATATATCTTCATGCTATTCCTTCACAATACTTACAATAAAGAGATGCTCTAAAGGTATTCACAATTATTCGAAATAACTACAAATCTGAAATTCCCTCAATGCACTACTATACATGATGACCTTTCATATACTTATACTTGTATTTATAATACTTTACACTCGAAATTAATATATTAATATTAATTTACAGTTATACGAAACGAAAGAAGCCCTCCTCGATCACTGCCAAGAACACTTTGATCTCTGCAACTCAACTATACTAAGAAAATGTCCGCTATGTGACTACGTGTGCAAGACAAATATGCGAAGACACCTTCTTGAAAAACACAAAATAAACACCAAACTATACACCGGCCACATAAAAGACAGAAAAAATAATAACAACGGCTCCAGATTTTATTTCGATATAAAAAACAAAATTATCGATACAATGGATGTCATCCCTAGTGTCAAACACCTTAATAAACAGGCGTACGTCAATCTTGATAGAAAAAACCGCGAAATCAAAGACAAAATGATCGCTAAAACGAAGTTAGTTAAAAAAGGCAAGGAGTGGATAGTAGAAAAAGAAACGATAAATATCGATAAATATCTAATACCGAAAATTAGTGATGTGACCAGTGTTTTGAAAACCGGTAGCGACGATTATTGCGGGCGCATGAAAAGATTGAGTGACGTCACTAAGAAAAATGGCGGCAAAATGATGTTCCCGTGTGATAAATGTGAGAAAATATGTCAGACTCTAAGCGCTTTAAAATTACATTACCGACGTCACGATCCAAATAAAAAACCTTTTAAACCTAAAATGTGGAAACATAAGCTAAAATTGATCGAAAATAAAAAAAGTAAAAATACCGTTTCTAATACCAGTATTTATACCGCTACAGATACCGGTATCGCTACAACCGTTAATCCAAACCGTTATTTAGATCCTAAACCCATAGTAAATAAACATAAATGCGATCCGGAGTTAAAAAAATTCTATGAAACAAACATAAAAGGCGGAGATATAGAATTTTGGCAGTTTTTGAAAATATACAACAAAATGACCAGAGAGAAAATAGAGGATTTCTCAGATTTAGAAAAAAGAACGGATTTCGGCTTTCACATAGACAATAGACTTAATAAAACAGATGAAGTTAAAAAAGTAAGAAAAATAATTCGCGGGAACGTCAAAGTAAGGAAAATTTTGATTAGCAGAAAAGAGTATTTGAAAAGAAATGAAATTAAAAAGCAAATGAGGCAAAGAATTGAGAGTTCAGTGCAATAATAATTTTATTAAATTTATTACTTAGTAGTTAGTAAAATATTTATAGAGATGAAATTAAAAAAATATCACTCCTTATACTTTCATGACTTGACAAAGTTATTTTGGCATTTTTGGCCTTATCACAAAAATGGCCGGTTTATTTAAGTTTTGTCTCATCATATCATCACACTTTCCTAATATTCGAATATTAGTTAGATAAATAAAAAAGCAATAAATATAACACCTAGTTATTTAAGAAATGATATAATATATTGAAGTTATTTATGCATAATATAAACTGTAATATTATATGTAGTTAGATAATGTCGTACTAAACTAGGCTCCCAATTTTTATGTACATACTTTACCCAAGCCGTCTTATTACAAAAAAAAAATACCTGGTTTAAACCCGGACTATAATGTCATGGTTTAACTTACTTTAGGGCCGATTTTTCAATCCTTGGTTAAAATTTATCCGTCCAATAAAGTATTACACGAACATTTTAAAATGTCATCTGTAAACTGTCAAATGCGGACATTTAGAATACATTTTTGAAATGGTAGTTTAATACGTTATTCGATGATTGTCTATAGTTTAACGCTAAAGCGTGTTTCGACATAAGACTTTTTGACTCTGACACTTTAAACATGACTTAGCCCGTTTTTTTAGTGAGTCCGTGCTTTGAAAGAAGACGGAAGATGTTTTTTAATTTATAAATAATGTACACTCTGAATGGTAATACAAAAGTCAGGTAATTGCCCGACTCGTGCGAGCGAGATGTAAGAGTTATTTTATGCGTCAGAGCGAAAGAGAGCAGCTCATAGACTGTCGTTGCCCGTTTAAAATACAATTTGTTGGTGTATAATCTATGTATAATTGGTACGTTATTTATTATAACTTAATAAAATAAAGAAAATAGGTATAATTTTCACAGTAAATAGCCAATTATTTAACATGAAATAGGCGCGCATTTATTTTTTATTT
This sequence comes from Colias nastes, assembly GCA_907164665.1. Taxonomy (NCBI): domain Eukaryota; kingdom Metazoa; phylum Arthropoda; class Insecta; order Lepidoptera; family Pieridae; genus Colias; species Colias nastes. The sequence continues at coordinate 11,973 of CAJQZM010029055.1, read as the reverse complement.
CTTACGTGGCAATATAGTATTTTTACGATGATAATTCATTTATTGCGAACCTAATTCAGAAAAATTAAAATTATTCCCAACATGAAATAATGTTTGCGCTATTTTCTTATATTAGTGGTTTTCGTAACTTTTATTTTTAAGAGTGAATGCTCTATTTTTGGTTTTTCTTAATTATGGCCAACAAATTAAATATTAAATTAAGTTCCTCAATTTATTGCCAAGAAATGTGTTTTGTTAACTTATGATAAGCATGATGTTTGCATAATATTTTCAATGGAATGTATTTATTTTATAGGTAGAAATAATAACTATTTTGCTCAAAGTATAAGGCGAAAAAGTAGGTATTGGTTTAGAAAACCACTATTTTACTTCTCATCTTTTATTTACTTACTCATACATGATAAGTTTTAATTTACTTAATAAAACGTCAAGGAAAATAAAAAACGTCATGTTTAACATAGTTTATTTATTAATAAGTTTTATTTATATAAAATACATCTTTTCCATAGATATCTCCAAGGCACCAATGTCTGTATTTCTTTAGTATTTTAAGTCATTGTAAAACATTTAAAATGTGATTTATTATTCACTACATAGTTTTAAACTATATATGCTTAATTCTTTAAAAATACGCAGCAGATTTTGATGCGGTTTCCATTATTCCATTAATTTATCTCAGGAGCTACTGGTCCGATTTGACAAATTCTTTCGGTGTTAGATAGCCCATTTATCGAGGAAGGCTATAGGCCACATAACATCACGCTAAGACCAACAGGAGCGGAGCAATGCGGGTAAAACCGCAGGGCACAGCTAGTAAGAGAATACAAATCACATTTTAAATGTAAATAGGAATGCAAATTGGTCTGTCTTGTCAATGATATTATATAGATAGATTATTAGCAACCCGGGAATTGCCAAAACGAAATGTGGCTAATTAGCAACGTTTTACTTCAGTCGTCTCTTTCGCACACGATAGTTGAATCATGCCATCTCACTTTGACGTCTAATCGTGTGTGCGTTATTGTGCCGTGTGAAGATTAAATGTTGTTGGTAACCTATCTATACCTTTTTACTAATAATATAATTTTACTTAGATATGAACTGAAGTAAATGTAACAAAATAAGGATTTTTGCATCTAATTTATTAGAGAAAGTAAAATGTTTGTTTTAGGACCATATAAGAGGTCCCTTGTTATTGGTTTTTGTTAATAAATACTAAAAATATATGGTGTGTTTTATTTCTTAATCTCCATGTATCTGAAAATAAAATAAAATTATTATACATAGGTAGGCTACAATCCATACTATTATTAATATTATAAATGCGAAAGTAACTCTGTCTGTCTGTCTGTTACTCAATCACGCCTTAACTACTGAACCAATTTGCATGAAATTTGGTATAGAGATATTTTGATACCCGAGAATCGACATATGCTACTTTTTACCCCGGGACATAGGGTAGGATCCCGGAAATCCCACGGGAACGGGAACCATACGGGTTTTTCATTGTCCGCGCGGGCGAAGCCGCGGGTAGAAAGCTAGTAGTTAATAAGACATAGAACTGAATGGTTGGAGCGTTTACTTCACAACAAAAGAGCATGTGTGCCGAGCTCACGTGTCAGAAGTGAAACTTCTGGAAGAAATAAATTTTACTCTCACTGTGCCTAAAGAAGTAAAATAAGTTCATATCATGGCATTACCGTCACGTCGTTAAATAAAACGACGATTTTGGTATCTTTGAATCTAGCCAAAGAAGTTTCACTTCTGACACATGTGCTTGGTACACACACTCTTTTTTTATAGATATGGCATTTTTTCAACTCAATTATATTAATTTGATTAATACATAAATAAACTATATTATAAATGCGAAAGTAACTCTGTCTGTCTGTCTGTTACTCAATCACGCCTTAACTACTGAACCAATATGCATGAAATTTGGTATAGAGATATTTTGATACCCGAGAAAGGATATAGGATAGGTTTTATCCCGGAAATCCCACGGGAACGGGAACTATGCGGGTTTTTCTTTGACTGCGCGGGCGATGCCGCGGGTGGAAAGCTAGTAATGAATAAATTACATTTTTATATTAATTTAAGTACTCATAATAATTATTTTTTTTACACTTATTTTAATTACAAAAATGTTCTTACCGCCTCGGCTATATCAATCCAGTCCATTGCTTTTACAATATTATCATTCTTTGATGGTTTTTTATCCCAGTTCCAATATGTTATTTCTTTGAAACCACCAGCTACCTGAAATTAGATATCTTTAAACTATCTATACTTGTAAAGCTGAAGAGTTTGTTTATTTGAAAGCACTAATCTCAGAAACTACTGGTCTGATTTGAAAAATTATTTCGGTGTTAGATATGCATGTTGCAGCTAACAACTGAAATGAGTCATTTCAAACTATGGTATTTTATTTAAGAAAAGTTAAAAAAAAACTACCGTTTTAAAAAGTTTATAAACAAGTAGATTACAATTCCTTCCCAATTTAAGATTACATGCCACAGGCAGCCTTATCACTCAGATACAATTTCTACCAGACAACTCAACTTAAATAAATACCTGAAACTTTCTATAAGCACCTTCACCGAGTGGTCTTTTTGTCTCTGTCACCACAATACCTCTGTACCCTTCTGGTAGTGGCATTTTAACTCCATCTAGTGAATGTCCACGGAAGGTGGCTGATAATTCTGTGAAATATATTATGTGTGTGATAAATTTATGAAAATTATTATAAATAAGTGGTTAAAAACTTAAAATTAAAGTCAAGATGATACTTTAGGGGTAAGTATGGGGAAGATTGTAGCTATTAATAATACAAAAACATTATATACATATTAAACATTAAGTATTCACCATTATTTATATAAATGTTTATTCCTAGGATTACCTAGTACATACTAGAATATTTATCTTGGATATAATAATATTTTAACTGGACAGATCTGCCACTATAGATTGTGAATTGTAATATAGTCGTTTTAAATCCGTTAGAGAATACAAAAAAAATCGACCACGAGGTGAATTCCTTTTTGTTTGAATGCTTTAAACCTAAATTAGAAAAAGCCTCACAACATCCCAAATTGCATAAATTAATTAAGCCATACCTCCATTCTCATTTTCCTGAATATAAGGGGAAAAATACTGCTGAACATTAGCTTGACCGTCTTCTTCAATTTTACACGGCATATAATGCACTTTTTGATTGAACACTTCTTGATTATCGGTGTCTTTTAAGTTATTATCCACTTGTATAGACATTTTTGTTCATTTAAACCTTACACCATGTAAATATTTAACCCGATCTTATGTTGTTAGGTACTTGCTCTGTGATGTTGACAAAATTCCCGCAAAAAATTAAGTCAAAATCGACAGCTGACATTGCATCGTCCTTTTGTAATAGGAAACTCGGCTTTGATACAAGTCTTTTGAATGACGGAGATTTTACTTTAATTGAATACAACCTTATAATATATACTCTAAGAATACAACAATAATGCAACCAATAAAAATTTACCTAACATATCTAAAAACAAGATTTACTTATTTAAAAAGAACATTTTTAATTTTTACTGTTAGTTAACGGCACAGTTAACGGCAACCCTCACTATTTCGGTTCGGTTCTCCGATCGAATCAAATTTAAATGTCAAAATATTTCATCATTTTGTATTGATTTCATAACTTAGTTAATTGCACGTTAATTGTTACAAAATAATAAATTACTCATTGTATTATCTGATCTAATTATTTATTCGTACAGTCTCACCATTCACCATAGCGGTATATTCTTACGTAGGTGCTGTGACTCCGCGTATTTTTGTTGTTTAAACAGTTGATAATATTATTGTTGTTATTACGTCATTGTAAATAATTTGGCAGTGTTTCAGTGTTTGTACGGTGATGTTTATTCATTTACATTCATTGCTGGCAAGTGGACTTTCTTAGTGTGACCTTGACTCTACCAAACAGCTGGTGCCCTGTGAGTAGCCTTATTCTATTTTTAGAATCCTTATCCAATTTTTTTTATTATTTTTTATCTATAATTTAATTTAATATAGATGCACTGTTTATTTGCGCACTTTTTCCCGCTGTTTTACATAAATTTTCTTTGTCATTATTGTGTAATAAATTAATTAGGTACGAGTCTTTTATCGTTTCCATATATTGTTGTAACCTTACATTGACATCAAGCCCTAAAAAGGCGATGTTTTAGTCTTGAAATTGTTTATCATAAATATTTACAAAGTTACACTTGGTGTATTAAAAATCTACTTTTTATAATACAATTTTCACTTTATATATACTTTTCTGTTATCTCAGTTTAAGAAAGGATATTTTCTTTATATTGCTTACTCTTTTTCATCAAAATCTGTACAAGCATAATTAATACACTATTACAAAATCTACCTATACAGGCATAAAGATTAATCAATGGCAAAATTATATTAGAAAACATGTCAAGAATTTAAGAAAAACACCTGTAGATAGCTTATATACATACTGGGTTCCTGGAAAATATTACTTATCAATAACAACAGTCTTTTTAATGGAAATAAAGTTTTATCTCTCTGAGGTTTATCTAAATCAGTCTGTACAATTTTTAATGTTTTGTGTATGTAAATACAAAGTTGCTTTACATTCAAATCTCAGCAACAGCTGAAAATATTGTTTTATTTCCATACTTAAGTAGGTATTTATCACTACATACCTAGTATAAAACAAAGTTGCTTTTTCTGTCCCTATGTCCCTTTGTATGCTTAAATCTTTAAAACAATGCAACGGATTTTGATGCGGTTTTTTTTAATAGATAGAGTGATTCAAGTGGAAGGTTTTAGTATATAATTTATTAGGTTTTAGACAAAGCGGGCGAAGCCACGGGCAGTAAGCTAGTATATAATAAAAATCAATAGTAAATGTGTTGTTAAACACAAAACTCGAGAACGACTGAACCAATTTTGTTCATTCTTTTTTATAATATTCCCTGAAGTATGAGGATGGTTCTTATGTAGAGAAAATGTAAACATGTACCGCGGGCGAAGCCGCGGCGGACCGCTAGTTCATAATAAAAAACAATCTAAAAATATACTCGAGACAGTGACTGTATTATGTTTTCTGAGTATGTTGGTTTTTCTATGTTGATTATTACGCAATATTTTTCCACTTATGAGTCAAAATTTCACAATAATTGTTGGGGCATTCCAATTAACATTTTAATTAGTCTATAATTTATTTCTTTAATTGGCTGCATTAGAAAAATTAAAATGTAATGACTGTGTATGTATTTTTCACCAACATCAGCAAAAACAATGGAAGATGTTTACAATAAAAAAACAATTAAATTGTAAGGATTTTTTTAAATTTACTGTATAAGGTTTACAAGGTAAACTTGCTGTGAAAAAAGCCTTGTCAACCACTTATTAAGTAGTCAAGGTACATTTGGAATTGTTAAGTTGTCAGTGATGCCTGCCCTGGCATAGAATCAAATAATATAAAATATAGCCTATGTAACTCCAAATTAATGTAGGTTTTAACAGGTGAAAGTGTCCAGTGCTTGCGTTTTATTTTATATGTAAAAAAAAACTTGGTAAGATGTAACTGTCTAACGGTTTGTCAAATAAGGTCATAATTTTTTTTATGTTAAACTAGCTATGCTCCGCTCCTATTAGTCTAAGCATGATTATATATTATAGCATATAGCCTTCCTCGATAAATGGGCTCACTAAAACTGAGAGAAGTTTTCTTATAATCAAACCCAGTTCCTGAAATTGGTATGTTCAACCAAACAAAGAAACTCTTCAGCATTTTAATATTAATATAAATTGTAATAAATAAATACAGTATGTCTTCTGATATATAAAGAAGTGTTTAATTATTAAAGGTAACAACGGCTTATCCATTACCATATTTGTTACAGTAAGCCTTTTTCACAAAAAACTGGACAAACTCGCCCATGAGTCAACTAAGCCAATTATAAATACAATTTGTCATTGATTAGTTCAATGTTCTTTTTATCTGTTGATATAATTTTATAAGATGTAATCTATACTTAATGTTATTAATGTTATAAAACTGAAGAGTTTGTTTGTTTGAACACGCTAATCTCAGGAACTACTGGTCTAGGCTATAGGCTTTATATCATCACCCTAAGACCAACAGGAGCGGAGCACTGCTAGTGAGAAATAAAATGATTTATTTTATTTGTTATTTGGAAGTATGAAAAAATTGATAAAATTAGACAGTACTAGTTACAGTATCTTGGCGATTTTATATTCAATCAGCTTAGTAGATCTAAGATAATGTGTTATTGACTTATAAACAGATATAAATATCCAATTTTATCAATAATAATGTAAAGTCGTTATATTGTCGTTAAAAGTTATCTTTCACTATCTGAGACCGAACAGACATTGTCCTGTCTTTGTGCAAATTGTCAAAACTGTGAAGTTTATATGGCAGTTATGCATATTTCTTGGGTTTTTCTTTCATAAGATCCTTCTCCTGGCAATAACGAACACATGAAAATAAGAATTATCGAAATCGGTCCAGCCGATCACGCGTGATGCCATGATATAGAGATAAGACTTACAGCTACTTGCCCTCTTTTTGCCCTATCTTAAATCTTTTGTCTGTAAAAGATGTAGCTTTGAAGTGGTATTTTTTAAGGTTAATTTATTGAGTTTATTTTTTAATCATTACATATACGAAAATACTAATCTTTTCTCTTTAACTATTATTGTGGATGAGAATAAATAATTATTTATTTGCGTAGGTACTTATATTATGTTAGTGTTTTATCAGCTGGTAATTAAAATATTATTAATTCTTTTAGCAAAGAAAGAAAAAACATTTATTTCAAGGACAAGTTACATTTATGACAAGGACATTATAACAAAGAAAAGCAATGATATCGATTTATAATGATGCCGAGCACACGTGTCAGAAGTGAAACTTGTTTGAAAGATTACGCGACCTTGAAATTTGACTCTCAACGCTCTTAAAGAAGTTCCTTTCACTAAAAAAATATATATCATAGGTACCTTGGTACCTTGGTACATAAGAATACTAGCTTACCGCCCGCGGCTTCGCCCCCTTTGTCTAAAACATAATAAATTATATACTAAAACCTTCCTCTTGAATCACTCTATCTATTAAAAAAAACCGCATCAAAATCCGTTGCGTAGTTTTAAATTTTAATGATTTAAGCATAGGTACAAAGGGACAGAGAAAGCGACTTTGTTTTATACTATGTAGTTATGTACCTACTTAGTGATATTGCCCTATCTAAAATAATACTAAATACGTTTTGAATTCAAAATAAAATAATTAGAGGTCGAAAGAACATATTTTTTCACATTTTAGGGACATTTGCCAAATAAATAATTGTATAATCTAAAAATACATGAAAGCGTGTTTCAAAACGTATTAATAACTTAAATATTTTGTTGTTATCTGTTTACGAAATCGCCATAGGTATGTTATAATTAAAATGAATCCCTAATTATGTTTGTCATAGTATTATCTAAGAATTACTCTACCGATTTCATGAATACTCTGTTTTTTTTAAACTATGAAGAGGTAAGCTACATAGGTCTTTATTGAAATAGAAATTTCCTGCGTATAGCAGATAGCTCGAAAATAAAATAAACTAACTGCGCCCTGCGGTTTCATCCGCATGGCTCCGCGTGATGATATTATATTATAGCCTTCCTAGATAAATGGGCTATCTAACACCGAAAGAATTTTTTAAATCGGACCAGTAGGTAGTTCCTGAGATTAGCGCGTTCAAACAAACAAACAAACTCTTCAGCTTTATAATATTAGTATAGATTATACTACATAGTATAAATATATGTAATGCATGCAAAAACAAACGTTTTTACTGAATTAATGGCGCACCGCATTAATAAAATTTCAAAATAGAAAGGTTATTGCTCTGAAGATTGCTCTGAGTTTTAATTATAAATACCTTAGTGTTTTGAAATAGATTTTACATATAGTAGAATTCCGCCCGCATATATGTGTTATATAACTACTTAAATTTTCCTCGAGAACAACGCTATCAATTGGTGAAATCAAAATGAAAATCTGTGCAGCAGTTTTTGAGTTTATCGCGAACATACACATACAAATATAAAAATTTTGTAGATCCATGTAAAGAAAGATGTTGAGTTTTCTATTGTGCCTAGATGGCGCTGCAATAAAAATATTATTATTCTCTATTTAACCGAATTGAAAAAAAGAGGTTTCTCGTGTCTCCTTTAGGTATATGTGTGCTATTTTCTCCAGTATTTCTTGCAAAATTGCAAATAAATGTTTATAATAAATAAAAATGTAATTGTTTCAGAAATATGGAATCTTTCTTCAGCCTGTTCGATCCGTCGGACGGACAAAATAAGCCGACGAAGAAACGGCACAAAAATGAAGCGGACAAAAATGGAGATATGCCTAAAGGTAAATCACGAATTCATATTTTAATTGATAAATCCGACGTATATTTTTTTTTTTTATTATGAGTAGTATTTTTATTGTTATTTTAGAACTTGATGGATTTGTCTAGATAATACTAGCTGTGCCCCGCGGTTTTACCCGCAGTGCGTCCTCCTTTTGGTCTTATCGTGATGATATTTAGCCTATACTCCATAAATGGGCTATCTAACACCGAAAGAATTTTTCAAATCGGACCAGTAGTTCCCGAGATTAGCGCGTTCAAACAAACTCTTCAGCTGTATAATATTAGTATAGAAGATAAAATTATTTATCCAGTTATCACAAAATAATAATTTACAGGCAGGCGTCGTGGTCGTAGATCACAAGGGAAACACGAGACACTTCCAGAAGAATCATCTTTCCTCTGCGACCCGGATCTAACCACAGAACTGTTGGTGAAAGATTGTAGTTATATTGAGAACTATATAGAGGTTAATAAGAAGGAGGATGGTATGTATTTTTGTTTATTTATTTTTTACACGCTTATATCATTCAGGGAAGGACCGCCTCCTTGGTACAGTGGTTGACGCATGAGCGTAACACCAAGGTGTCCTGGGTTCGATTCCCGGTGGAGACGAAGAAAAAAAATGTCTCGATCTGGTAGGACACAGAAGGCTGATCACCTACTTGTCCCTAAAGAAAATCGATCAGTGAAACAGATGTATGAATAATGCATCTGCCCCTTACCCCACTAGGGGACATGGGACTTCACTTTTCATATCATAAAGCTTCACCTGTATGTTACAAATATATAAGCTCGATTTTTGAAGTCCTTTTAACATTTAATTCAAACTTTGTACACTTAACAAGGATCGGTGACGATACAATAAATTCATTAGTTTATCAAAACTTTTTTTTATTTTATTCTTGATTTCGGATTTTCGGAAGGCAAATAGAAGTTTCAATTTAAATTAAAATTTGAATAAATTTATTTCCTGTATTTTAATCGAATTTTAACATTGTCAGTTATTTATTTATTTATTGTGCTGGCATACAAACAAATCCTTAAAATTAAAACTTATAACTAGTCCAGCACAGAAGGCGGCCTTATCACTTAAGAGTGATCTCTTCCAGGCAACCTATTGTATGGAGTAATATTATGTTATATGTTATTAAAATCAACATTTATATATTATTTCCAGATCAAAAAGAATCAGTCAATAGGTCGCGTAAAAGGAATTCGGGAAGAAAAAACAGAAGAAAACGGAATAAAATATCACCCGCGCAGGATTTATTGCCTGGCGTAGCGTGGGCACAAGATGGGGTTCATTGTAAGTTTATATTTATACTAATTATTGCCCCTGACGTCATTCGAGTTCGAATTTTAAATCTAAGTGAGTAAAAGAGTGAAAAAACCAATCAAAAATTTCATTAAAATCGGTCCAGCCGTTTAGCTGTTCAGACAAATATACACACAAAACATACATATATAAAATATATGTAAAGTGTTTATAAGATGATAAATAAAAAACTTAAGTGTATTTGTAAGGTATTCTATCATAAAATTTTATTTATGAAATGGAGTGAATTTCCGTCGAATCTAAACGATTCATTTAAGAAAATAAACACTATAACAGACACACACAACACACTAGCTTTCTGCCCGCGGCCTCGCCCACGTTTTCAAAGAAAAATAAAGTGGGATTTATATGTGTGCTAAATTTCATTGTAATCGGTTCAGTAGTATTTGCGTGAAAGAGTAACAAACACACACATACACGTCCTCACAAACTATCGCATTTATAATATTAGTAGGATTAGTAGGATAGTAGGATAATTCTACATATTTTCACAGCTAGCAACACAGAAAAGAACCTAAACAACCAACTGTCAAAACCCAAGTACTGCGACGAGAAAATCGGCAAAAACGTGAACAATTTAAAAATGGATGACTACAAGCGGGAAAAGAGGAAAGAGGGCATAGACAAGGAGCGAATCACAGACTCGCATAGAGTATATAATGTCATAGACAAACTGGAGAAAGTCGGGATCAAAGACAATATGTATTTGGCGGGCGATTTTGATGATGACAATTTGGAAAGCGATTTCTTTTATAGCGATGAGGAAATGGAGGATTTTAGGGATGATAGGTATGTTGTTTAGCATTATGTTGATTTTTTTTATTTCGCTTTATGCATTATGGGTAGCTAAAATAGCGCTTATATACACCTGTCATTGTCTGCGCAGCTAAAATGGCGCATTTATATGTGTTCTTACATTATTTGGGCAGATAAAATGGAGCTTCTATACATTTCTTTATGTGAGCAGCTAAAATGACGCATTTATACATGTTCTTATATTGTGTGCGCAACTTAAATTATTTATTTTAGCAATAGATTTAAGGCAAGTTTAGCGACATGCTGATAAAGCCACTTAAAACTGATAAATATTACTCTGCAACTAGTTTTATAACTGTTTGCAGTTGACAAGTTATAGTTGTCCTGTGAATATATGTTCTTTTTGGGTATTGGACTACTAACGACTATAATGACAATAATCTCTGAAAATTTTACATCAAAACGTGACTAAGTGCCTATTTAACATGTTATTAACCAACAAACGTATTAAATTAGTATGTATTTATACTAAAAACATGAATATCTCAGCACATCAGACGCCGACGACACGGGCGACGAGTGCTACGGCTCGCTGCCGCCAGAACCACGTTTTGGGAACGTTGAGTATAAGTTGCAATTGGCCTCACCCTGTGAGAGAAGGTTTCAGCATTTGGTTACGCAGGTAACTCAAGCTCATACTGAATTAAAAAAAACATGCATGTGCTCAAACTTTAACTTTGTAATTAAAAAAATAATAATAGTTAAGTGCTAAAATGGCGCTTCGATACATCTTATAGCATTGTTTGCAACTAAAATAGCGCTTCATTTTGTTTCATAATGTGCACTAAAAAAATTGCGCTTCGATTACCTTGTCTTTTTTTTAGTGCCGCTAAAATGGCGCTTCTCAACACATTATGTTTCATTATGAGCGCGGTATTAAAATGGCACTTTATTGTTTTGGACGCTAAAATGTCGTTTCTTATCAACTGATATCACGTATTTTACTTACGTACTGTGTTTTTTAGCTAGAATGCCGGCTATAATCAACATTATCGTTAACTTTGAATCAATTTATCATCTTTTCAACAGCTAAAATGGCGCCTCAAATCAACTTATAGTGGCCACTAAAATGGCGCTTTTTATCAATTCACGTTGTCACTTATTATTTGTATTTATCTATCTGTTTTAGCTAAAATGGCGTCTCCGTTCCGGCGGTGGGACGGCGGTATACGTGATAGGGGTCAGGGACTGCGGGGCCCTACGGGGCCTCAGGGCCCCCGCGCTCAGGGCCTCGCTGCGATCGCTGCGTCGTATGGCAGCTGCGATTGGGGCGGTATTGGTGTCGGTTCGGGCAAGGAGAGTGGCGGGCGATAGGGCTGTAGCTGAGGTTTATATACGGAAGGTGGGTAGAAATTA
>CAJQZM010029054.1:0-21739 GCA_907164665.1 Colias nastes | reverse complement strand
ACGGATGTTTCGGGCGATACCTGTGTCGAGTCGCGATTCGGGAGCCAACCATGGCCTGCCATTGGTGTCCGAGCGAGGAGGACACAGCGGACCACACGCTGAGTGTGTGTCCTGCGTGGTCCGTGGATAGACAGCGTTTGGTCGCTGCTGTGGGGCCGGATCTCTCGCTCCCGTCCGTGGTTCGCGCCATGGTCAGGGACAACAGGTCCTGGGGTGCGGTGGTCGCCTTCTGCGAGGAGGTGATGGCGCGAAAGGAGGAGGCGGAGCGGGCTCGTGAGAGGAACCCTCTCGCGGACCCGAGGCGGCGCCAGCGACCTTCAAGGCGACGACGCCGTGTCGCGATCGCTAGTGATCGCGACCTGCCTCCCTAACGAAGGGCTCTGGACGATGGGCCGGGGAGTGCTCCATCGTCCGGGGCGATGAGGCGGCAAGAGACGTGTTCCGCTCATGCCGCCTCGCAGAGGAATGAGGAGGCGCGTACGCGCGCAGTCGTAGAGTAGAGTGTTAACGGAGGTGGGCCCGCTACCGGGCGTCCGCTGCCGTGGTCGTGGACGATTTCAAAAGAGTACCCGCGGCCCCGGTTAACTGCGCGGCTCGACGGAACACAGTGGGGTTTTAGTCGGTAAGAATCCGACATAACCCACGGCTCCTTCCCCGGGGGCCGTGGGTATCTTTCGAAGATTTCCCCACTTTAAAAAAAAAAAAAAAAAAAAAAAAGGTATATTAGAAGTTAATCTGGTTTTAAGTCTGATAAAATATCATAATATTCTTATAGCATTGTTGATATTATTAATTTTATCTTATCTGCTTTGTTATCGCTGAAAATTATTTGTGTTTATTGATTTTCGTATTTTGAAGTAACAAGCGGCTTTTTTACTATATATAATTACTAGCTTTCCACCCGCAGCTTCGCCCGCGTAGTCAAAGAAAAGTCCGCATAGTTTCCCTTCCCGTGGAATTTCCTATGTCCTATCTCAGGTCTCGAGCTATCTCTGTACCAAATTTCATCCAAATCAGTTCAGTGGTTGAAGCGTGAAAAAGAGACAGACAGACAGAGTCACTTGCGCATTTATAATATTAGTAAGGATTCACTGTAGAAATGTTATACAAATATTATTAATTTATTTATTCATTCATAAGTTTTCAGACTACAGCAGTCTAGACTTGTTTCTATGAAATTTTATGTAGATAAATAACACATAACTAAAGTAGAACTGACCGAGTAAGATAAGATGAAAATAATCTAGGAGTAACATATTATTATAATACAACAAATATAGGCATTCAGTTGAATTTTTTAACTAAAGGTTTTTTTGTAAAAAAATCTTGTTAGTATAAATTTTCAATTTTCAATAAGTAAACTTTTTGTTTCGATATTATTTTGTAATAAATATGATTTCAAATAAAGTTTAGGCGAATCAATATTTTCATTTATTATTATGTTTAAGTTTGAAAGTTTATTAAACTCGAAATAAAAGGTTTATTTTGCTCTCTTATACAAAAATTAATTTCATTTTGTAACAAATATGTAAACTAGAGTTATTAACATATTTTTATCATCTAATATTTGTATAAGAAAATTTTAAAGCAAATAAATAAAATTACAGGCTAAATAAATCTGTATAAAAGAAAACATACTAATATTAGGATGGCTATCATCCTGTAAGTGTTATGGATAGACTTATAAGCATGATTTGTTACAATATTCCTTTCAACTTTATGTAATACTTAAGACACTAAATAATAAAAAAACACAAATAGTCAATAAATCTTTTAATAATGAGAAGAGAATACAAAAATAAGAAAAATATCACATCAAAAATCACATCACTTCTTTTACCATCTTGGCGGGCCGAAATGTGGCCGGTGGTGTGGCGGGCCGTGGTGAGGCGGGGGCGGCGGGCCGTGCGGGGGCCCATGCGGAGGGCCGTGCGGAGGCCCATGTGGAGGCCCGTGCGGGGGCCCGTGAGGTGGCCCGTGCGGAGGCCCATGCGGTGGCCCGTGCGGGGGCCCGTGAGGTGGCCCGTGAGGAGGGCCGTGGTGATGTTGAGGAGGACCAAAGTGCCAATGCATGTTGATATTATAACTGCTGATAAAAACAACGCTTTTATATGATTCTGTTTATCTAATCTAGAATTAATCTCGTGGAGATAAATTCAAAATATTAGTGTGCGGTATTGATCATGTTTCGTAGAAATTTTTTTGGGAATTTCCATTTTGTGTTTTTCTTTCATTGTTCACAAACCGGTGAGTCAACTTTGTGTTTTACTGGTGTTATAATTAATTGTATCGTATGATTCTTATGATTACATTTCTTTATCTTTAGAAAATCATTCTTTGACATGAATTTACTATTTAACAGAGATGTATTAGAAGATGCAAAGTAATGGTTTAAAAAACCTAAGATTTCTTGAATATCGTCTATTTTGGAAATTAATACGACTGTATTATGTGTATAAAAATTTACGTTTTTTTTTATTCTAATTGTTTTGTGAATGTGTGTTGAAATAAAGATTCGTTATGTCTTTCTTTAAAAAATAAAAAAAATACCTCTATACGTGTATATAAGCTCCTTGTAGTTACTAGAATAAAGTTAAGATATTTCGTTTTTCATAGATATTAAGTTTATAGAATAGCTATTTATAGATAGTTCCTGTAGAAAAGTTCCTGTAAGCAAGCATTACAAACTTACTAAACTGAAAACTCAAATAACCTTCATCGCTTCTTTAACTGGTAACTGTCAGATATTCTTCGTTAACTGTGTTTGAATAAATTAAAAGTTAATAAGTAAAAATAATAAAAATTCAGTACTGCGAGATTCATAATCAATAATATATCATTGTTTAATTAATTATATGATTCAGAACGTTTCTATTTAAAATAAGATTTAACTGCAGAATTTAACGATTTAGTGTAACTATAATACTTATCATTAAACAATAACTAAAAAGTGATTGTTTATTTCCTCAAATGTAAGGTTTATCATCTCCATGCAGCAAAAAAAAGAAAATTCAGTAACTATAAATGAAGTTGCATAGATATTTCTATCTCCATGTTACAAGAAATTTAAGTTTAAATTAAAAAGTTTATATTTTTAGGATCATTTAATTAAATACATAATATTAAAAATCATAAAACATCGAAAGAAAACAATATAAAACACTTTCATAATCCACACTGAAAATTTTCATCTCTTCTTATCAATGAGGTGGTCCCGGTGGAGGAGACCCTGGTTGTGGCGGTCCCTGTTGAGGTCCCGCAGATTCAGGATGGTACGGAGGACCGTGCGGCCCTGGCCCTGATGGCGGGGGCCCTGTAGGCCCGTGATGACAAGCTGTAGTTTGATGAAACCGCATTTTATTTCGAATAATATTTTAATGAAAGGCACAGCTCTTAAATACTTTTCTTATACTTTTTTATGACTGTTATCGTGTTTTATATCTTATCTCTTTTATTTATATCGATTAATAATAATCAATACTAATAATCCATACTAATATTATAAATGCGAAAGTAACTCTGTCTGTCTGTCTGTTACTCAATCACGCCTAAACTACTGAACCAATTTGCATGAAATTTGGTATGGAGATATTTGGATACCCGAGAAAGGACATAGGCTACCTTTTATAGCGAAATATGTACCACGGGCGAAGCCGGGGCGGACCTCTAGTGTTAGATAAAATTATGCGTATGTAATGCTAATTTAGAAGTGAAATTTGGCATTTCTCCGTATTTTATTGTTATAAATCATAGTTATCTACATAGTATAAAACAAAGTCGCTTTCCGCTGTCGCGTCGGTCTGTATGCTTAGATCTTTAAATCTACGCAACGGATTTTGATGCATTTTTTTTAATGCACAAGGTTCAAGGGAAAGTTTCTGACGTGCTGAAGCGTTGTCCATAATTTTCGAGTAATTATGTACAGATAATAAAATACCAAAGAATATCTTGTAAGAATATTTGAAGAAAAAAACTGTAAAGTGCCGAAGCAACGATTACATTAGGAATTTATTCCAGTACAAAGTGAATATAACGCGAATAAATTCGCGGGAAGAAAGAGTCATTTTAGACAAGTTGAATAGATTCCAGAAGTTTGAATAAGAAGTTTATGCTGATAAGTTAAACTTATTTGAACAGTCACTGTCAGGGGTACCTACTCTAACTTTTTCATAAAGGTCTTTAGTGCCTTTGTCTAGCACGTGTTTCACTACTGATATTTTTATTATCCACTAGTTATGCTCCGCGGTTTCACCCGCATTGCTCCGCTCCTGTTGGTCTTGCGTGATGATATAGACTATAGAGCCTATAGCCTTCCTCGATATATGGGCTATCTAACACTGAAAGAATTTTTCAAATCGGACCAGTGTTCCTCAGATTAGCGCATTCAAACCAACAAACAAACTCTTCAGCTTTATAATATTAGTATAGATTTATATCATTGAGCTATTATTACGTACATAGCAGGGTGACCATTTGTGGCAGATTTCTGCCATTTGGGCAGATTTAGAACCAAAATTTTAACCTTGGCAGACTAAGTTGACGATTCAAAAAAGTGGCAGAATTTGGCAGATTTAAAAAAATGCTCATTTTTTTATGTAGAATTCTTATATTTCTGTAAATTTAATTATTATTCCTTTACTTTTTATCATGCAAGATCCCTTACTTTCGTCCTGGAAAGATGATCCTGATGTAGCGTTTTGCAAAGCTTGTAATTGCAAATTAGTGACAAGATTATCTTCATTGAAAGATCATGTGTTATCACAAAAACATAAGAAGCATAGGTATGGTCGGGTATAGCGGCCAGTCATCGGTAAGTACTTCAATAATCGTAAAAGTTTTTCTAAATTATTATTATTACTTTAATAAGTTTCAAAATACTAATATAAAAATATTATTTCAGGTACAATTTTTTTTAAGAAATCGCCATTGGAAGAGGAAGTAAAAAAAGCAGAACTTAATATTTGTGCTATGCTGGTGGAACATAATTTACCGTGAAGCAAATGTTGATACATGTTGATACATTTATGTATTTAGTTAATTAATAAAGCATTTTTTTAAATAACATACATTTTTTTATTCATACCCGCCTCCAATTTCCATGGCATATTATTGGCATTTTCAGGAGTAAGGTTTGGCAGATTGTGGCAGATTTTTTGCCAGCGTCGGGCAGATTTGCCATTTTTGAAATGGTCACCCTGGTACATAGTAACTCAATGATTTATATGAAGTTTCTTGCAGATTCTTTTCCGGAGAGACTGCTTTCTGAATCGCTGGTAAATGGTAATACTATGTCATGTTTATTAAGTTCTGGAAGAAGTCTAATTGATTGAATAAATATTTGAGTTTGAGTTCGAATTATTAGAAGTTATAATATTATATAGAGCTGATACATATTATCTTCTCAACCATGTTCTAATTGTGATGTTTTAAGCAACAAATTATTTCAATACAAATAGGTAACAACATTTTATTTTATCTTTTAAAACATTCAATTAAAATATTTGTGTACATTTACGAACCACTGAACCGTAATAACCATAAATAAAATAAATAAAATTTACCAAGAACTTATTATAAATCACACATCAAAACAGAATTGCTCGTAAATGGTCAGCATATTTTCATGAACCAGAAAACAAAATGGCGCCGATAAATTTTATATGAATAAGCGATAATAATAAAAACGGGATGTCCGTCCGTAAATACCACATTTCGTGTCGTCGGTTAAGTCATGGACCATTTATATGAAATGTGATACAGGGAATTGATATGTTATTCTTTATTTCCTACTAATATTATAAATGCGAAAGTTTGTGAGGATGGATGTGTGTGTATGTTTGTTACTCTTTCACACAAATACTACTGAACCCATTAAAATGAAATTTAGCATTCAGATAGATGGTAACTAGGATTAACACATAGGAAAGGGTTATCCCGGAAATCCCACAGAAACGGGAACTATGCGGGTTTTTCTTTGAAAACGCGGGCGAAGCCGCGGGCGGAAAGCTAGTAGTTCATAATAAGTAAAACTCTTATGTAGGCTTTTGTAATAAGTTGTTTCTATTGATTATTCTTTCTTTCTTTCTTTCTTTGAAATACGTGATACGAATGTTTAAAAATTGCTCCCTGAGCTAAAGAGTGAAAAGTTTTTTACTTCATGTGACTCCGTCGTAAATCGAATCTAGGACTTCTTATTTATAATTTTCAGTTGATATTTTTATTAGATGAATGATTAGAATATTGGGGTGTTTTATTTGGAATTTTAAATGGTTAAGCTCAAAAATGGCTAAACAAATTTTGAAAAGTCACCTTTAAAAACTGTAGTTAGTAGGTATTTATAAATAATGCTTTCCGAATCGGTGGTAAATGTTAAAAATATATGTACTTAATAACGTTTCAAAAGTGCTTCTAGAAGAAGTCTAATTGAATAAATAAATGTTTGAGTTTGAGTTTGAGTTACCCTTAGGGCGGTACCGTACGATATTATAGTAGTTTAGAAATAAAATACTACACGAAACACATTGTATCTTATGTAAACATAAAATAAGTAAGCAAACCGGGATGTTGTTAATAGTTAATATAATGGATCAACATAAATCCCCAGTGACTATAAAACTGTCAGTAATGGCCGCAATAGGAAATTAAATCGTCCCCGGAACTGTCTGCGTGTTTAAATAACAAAATAAAATTAGTCAAGTGAGAGAAATCTATACTATTTATATATTTTATAACATTATAATGCTGAAGAGTTTGTTTGTTTGTACGCACTAATCTCGGGAACTACTGGTCCGATTTGAAAAATTATTTCGGTGTTAGATAGCCCCTTCATCGAGGAAGGCTATATATCATCTCGCTAAGACCAACAGGAGCGGAGCACTGTGGGTAAAACCGCGGAGTACAGCTAGTCATAAAATAAAATACCTTTATTGTTACCGGTTGCCTGGAAGATATTATTTGTGAGTGATAAGGCCGCCAAATAGGTTGTTCTCTTTCTTTTTTGTAAGTTGTAAGGTTTCCTCTGTGTACAACAGTAAAATATTAGTTTAATTATTATCTTAGGAGCCTGGGTCGCTCTAATTTGTAAAATTGTTTTTAAGTGAAATAAATGATCTATTTATTTATTTATTTAAATGAATCTAAATATCAACAGTAAAATTTATCAACGACAGCTGAGTCCTACTATCCTATCCTATCCTACTAATAGTATAAATGCGAAAGTTTGTGAGGATGGATGTGTATGTATATATGTTTGTTACTCTTTCACGAAAAACTACTGAATAGATTAAAATTAAATTTAGCACACATATAGAGGGTAAGTTGGATTTAAATATAGGATAAGTTTTATCCCGGAAACCCCACGGGAACGGGAACTATGCGGGTTTTTCTTTGAAAACGCGGGCAAAGCCGCGGGCAGAAAGCTAGTATAATATAAATATAATACCCAAATTACATTAATTCTCTTAAAGTCTGTATAATTACCTGTTTAACAAACATGAGAGGAAATTTTCATGTCGTTACGAAATCAACGGCGGATGTCGAGTGTGAACGCATGATCACTATGGTGACCATGGTTTTTGGAAAATATTTAAAAAGTAATAAACCCGAACGGACCAACCTTTATGGTAATTTTTGCATGCTAAATTGTATTGGCTCAATATGATTGTATTTTATTAATATTATTGTATCACAATATTTTAATACCACGTTTAAAGCAAAGTAAAGATTTATTTATTTTATTTATTTATATTTAAAATAAGAAGGTAGGTATTTATTATTTTATTTTTACATAATATACGGCAGTTCTTGGCTGATACCTCTGGGTAATTAACGAAAAATACGGAGTTTACGTATTGAAAACAAAGCCCAACATAATAATATGATGTGTTTCATTTTCGGGTACATAATGGTACATAACTAATAATTAGTTTAGAGCAAAATTAGTGTCATTTTACAAATTTAAACGATGGTGAATTCCAGAGGATTGTTATATTATCCTTAACGTCGTCGTCATCGCACATCGTAAGTATAAATATGTACTTCAACTAGTTCACGGTTTAACTTATTTGATCACAATAAAGACACATTATAAGTACATATATTCAAAACTTTTCTCGTCAAAACATCAATACAAATGATAATTACTTCCAATCATTTTTGTCTATTTTTGATAGAATAATAGACGTAAAAATGTATAATTTTTTAATATTATACGAAAATCTGGTAACCCTCGTCTCCAGCGGCTTTGAGTGAACTTTTGAACAAACTACGTGACACGATCATGACTGGGTTCTGGGCACACTGTCACGCAAACTTAAACCCTCAACACAAGGTTTAGGGTCGCTTTACCAACCACAAGTTTTATATCACCGTAAGGTGTTTTGAGATAATGACTACATTTTTAGAGTTAGATGTTTACTTGAATGTTTTCTCGTGAAATCATTTTACAAGTATTTTTTCTAAGTTTTAACATTTCGCTTTAGTTTTAGTTTTCGTGGTTTAGGCATATGAAAATTGAGTGTAATGACATTTCAGGGCTTCCAATGTAAGTCATAAACTAAAAAAAAATATATTTAATTCACTAACATAATAAGACACACAGGTTCATTAAAATTTAGAAATATATTAAATTAAATTCATTAATAATATATTTCAATACAAATGTGTAATTAATTAAATCTTAGGCTTAGTAATTATTGTAAAACTATGTTTTGTTAAAAATGTATGGCAAAATTAACGAAACTACAGATAAAAAAAAATCTTAGAAAGTAAATAAGCTGGGTGTGTCAGGTGATGTCATTGAAATTAAATATTTGGGAAATTTCCTTAGTATCGCGTTTGTATAAATTTTATACATTATTGATAACTTATCAGTACTTGATCACATCCATGAAGCCGCTTTGCAAATTATTTTAGTTATTTTTTTCATAATTTGGTTCGATTTTTTTTTAAAGAGTGTTAAAAATGTTGTAAAAACATATAATTTTTTTCATTCATGTCATCAATTAACCACCTTGCAAGTTAAAAACTCGATCAGTGAATCATGATAAAATTTTATTTTTTTTCTGCTTGGAAAACCGCAAAAATTGGATATTGAAATTTGTCCTTGTTTTATCTAAGCCGTTTTCATTGGTCTATATGCTACAGTCAAAACCCTGAACCAGTCAATATCCTTATTGACGATCGACGATTTAAAGAGCAGACATTCATTCAATATAGGTTTTAACCAACGTACTGAATAGATTTTAACACTTAAATCTTTCTGTAATGGGCAAGTAAAACAATAGCGAGTTTTACTTGCCCATTACAGAAAGGTTTAAGTGTCAAATTCGACCCAGTAGGTTAGGTTAGGTTTGAACTGCGACCCTCACGCACGAGCCGAGCGAGCGAAGCGAGCGTGCCGCGGCAGCGGCCGGCGAGTGCCAGAACCGACTCGCTATTGTTTTACTTGCCCATTACAGAAAGATTTAAGTGTTAAAATCTATTCAGTACGTTGGTTAAAACCTATATTGACTGAATGTCTGCTCTTTAAATCACTTAATAAGGTTATTGACTAAGGGTGTTGGTCAATATCCTTATTAACTGATTTTATCAGATAAAATCAGTCAATAAGGATATTAACCGACGCCCTTAGTCAATGACCTTAATAACCGTCAATAAGGATATTGACTGGTTCAGGGTTTTGACTGTAACATATACACCGTTACAAATTTTATCTTGATTAATTTATAAGTAATATTTTTCTTAACAAAACCAATCGCTTTCGTTACAATCACCTGCGATAAGCATAATCTTTGTTTTATTAGGCACAAAGAAATTGTTGAAATTATTATTATTATGAAGTATTGAGTTCATTATCTTTCCTCATTTTACATACTGAGATACAGTCATATAAAGGGCAGAATAATTGAAAAAGTTAGAATTAAAACTTAATTTTTCACTCAGTCTAAGTACTTTAGCCGAATTTTGAGACCATAGGATAGCCTTCCTTGATACATGGGCTATCTAACACCGAAAGAATTATTCAAATCGGACCAGTAGTTCCTGAGATTAAAGCGTTCAGACAAACCAACTCGTCACCTTAATAATATTAGTATAGATTATATTATTAGGTATGTCTGTCATAATACGTTACAAATCGAGTTTACAACGAAAAACGATCGAGCCGCAAAATGCAAAATACCAAAGCACCCTTTCAAGGTTTTATCTCGATATCGACCATATTTTGAACGTGTAGCGTGTATCGAAAATTCAGAAATCACCTTAATTTCCGTTCCATGAAGATGTTACGTTATGTATGTATGTATGTGTATTTCTCGGTAAATGAACATTGGTATTCGATGGTTGGTTAGATAAAGAATATGTTCGCTCGCTATCTTGTATTTTGTGATGTTATTTAGATTTTTGGTATTTTTTCAAGTTTGTTGATGTTATTGAATTTGTGCAAATAAATTGGAGTTAAATTGGTGTATGTACCGTGAAATACCCTGTCTCTCGTAAAAAGTATAACTATAGTGACACTTGAATGCAAGCAATTTTGTAAATTGAGTGAAAAATAAATGTATTTATTGCTTTATTTATTTAAACGATATTTCATGGCGCCATGCACATACAATATATCAATTTCATTTCATCGAATCAAATATATGTTCGAAAAACTACTATTACGAATTAAAATATGAAATCACCAGCATTATTTCTATAACAAACTAGTAATGCAAAGTGTATCGCGTAAAATCTTCAATTTCTAAATGTAGGTATAATATTCGGGTAAAATCAAACACAAGAACATAAAATGTAGAAAACGTTAAAACAGATACAAACATTCAAACAAAAACACAAATACTTAAAACCTTAACAATAAAATCCAATTACAACCGTTGCTGAAAAGAACGCTGAAAATTTATCTTTTTCTCCTTGGCTATCTTGAAAATTTACACAACCTTTAATAAACATTTATTTATAGTAACAATATAATATTACAAAGAAACTTAATCAATTCTGGAAGCGATGGAAAATCAATAAGGCTTTCAATCATCTTTTTCATAAAGGTATAAAATACAGTGTTCATTTTTACGCTTGGTGCAAAGATAACTTTAATATTTCAGATTCTTTAAAATATCTTAAAATGTTCGTAAAAAATTTATCTATCATTTTAACTGCAAGACCACAGGCATCCGGCAAAAATAGTAAGTTCGACAAATATTCCGGGACAAATCAGAAGCCACTCAGTTTTTTTATTGGAAAAAAAACACTTTTTAGCGAGTACATCTCCTGTTAGTGCAAGAGATACAAACGATACATCCTACATATATTACATATACTATACACTAGATAAGTCGTATGTCCAATGTTGGTAATGACAATTTTGTGTTACAGAAATATTCAACCCAATAACCGCTTAAGTTAGACTAAACAGTGTACCCACTACTACTTAAGGCCTATCCATTGTTCTATCTATCTAAAACAATATCAGCGTATACTGAAACAAATTCACAGCGCTGTTTCTCAGCAAACTTCATAAACCGTAAAATAACATCACTATTTCCATACAAACTCAAAAATAATAAAAACATCTCACCTATTGGGCCAACATGGAAAATTATTAAAGAATTGAAACGATCTTGGAAGCAAATCAAATTCAGTTGGAATCCCTCAAAATCCTGTCGGAATGAAAGGTGCTCGTTTTACGTAATGGGAGCCCCTCGAGCGAATGTTATTATAAGAATCCCTTTCACGTTTATTTTGGAAATCTTTATATCTTTTAATGCTTATGGATTTGAAATTAAATTAGCGTTTACTGATATGGTAACACATATGGTGTTATTATTTTTCTTGCTTCGGATTTTGTTTAACTAGCTTTCCGCTCGCGGCTTCGTTTTTAAAGAAAAACCCGCATAGCGCGTTCTCGTTCCTGTAGGATTTTAGGATTAAACCTATCCTATGTGTTAATCCAAGTTACCCTCTAATAGAGCCAAATTTCATGAAAATCGGTATAGCAGTTTTTGAGTGAGAAATAAATAAACGAATATCAAAACTTTCGCAATATTATGATATTAGAAGGGTAGGATTTACAAAGACCAATAAAGAAACTCAACCCGTAACAAATACATTACATTGTTTTAGTTTACAAAAACAGTTAAAATAAAATACCGATTCAATTGCGCAAAAAAACGCGTATTGATTTAAAAAAAAACAAGGTTACTTTCAAACCATTTTCAACAAAAAATAGATATAGCGCAGTGGAAGTAGTTTCGATAAGTTATATAGCAGTTATTTGAAATATCTCGAGGATAATTCAGAAACTTCAGCGGGCAAAAGTTTTATTGAAATTGGTTCAATAATCGGATTTCTTTATGGAGTTTCAAAGTTAAGTATGCATTTTAAGTGATTATAGCCGATGTTGAATATACAACTTTATTTTTTGTGGAATTGGGTTTATTTTCCTAGTTTTATTTGGTTGAAGTTTTTATGTGATTTATTATAAATTAGATTTGTTTCCCCTTTTGTAGGTATGGAACAGAGAAAAATAAGTATAAACTCAAACTTAACCATTGTTTATTTCAACTAGACTTTTTCAAGCGCTTTTGTATACTATCAACTACTATATAAATAGTATAATAAAGAGCTAAACAATGATTAGGGCTGTTTCCACCAGATATACTCAATAAATAATTTACTAAACTCAGATCTCGCGAACTAATTGAGCAAGCGCTACCTACATCTAGAAAATGTAATTTCAGTTCACAATCAGTGAACTGTCGTTAGCAGCTCTGATTGGAAGCCAGTTTATGTCCGTTGCTAATGTGCAAACTATTAATATATACTAATAACTAGCTGTTCCGGCAAATGTTGTTCTGCGTTATAAATAAATAAATATTTCAGGACATTTTTCACACACGGCACGATCTGATCTCATACTAAGCTTTTTGCTTGTGTTATGGAAACCAGATGGCTAACAAACATACCTACATATATAATTTTAAATATATACTTATACAGATAATTAACACTCAGACACAGAGCAAACGTCGATATCGACATAACACAAATATTTGCCACGGGTGGGAATCGAACCCACGACCTCTGGCTTGCAAGGCAGAGTCATTACCAACCAAGCCAACCGGTCATTCGTTTCTCTTATCATTGATATGAAAAATAGATGTTGGCCGATTCAGAGATCTACCCAATAGGCACACAAAATTTCATGAGAATCGGTCTAGCCGTTTTGGAGGAAAATTTTATATAGATTATATAAATAATTACCAAATACATAACAAATATCCGTGACAACGTAAAATATTCCCTAATTAACTGACCAAAAGGAAGGGCAACAAGAAACTCTATAAAGTTTTTTTTTTTATTTCTATTATACTAATTGGGAATCGAATACCCATACTTCCTAACACCACACATCATTAAACTATTGTACCATACTTCGTAATACCACTCAGGATTTAACCATTTTACCATACTAAGACTAAATAACATTAAGTACGAGATTTCATTACTCTAAGTGCAAGAACAGTAGATAAATTCCCATCGTACTACACTGAATAAATAATTAATTAAAAAACTTCAGTAATTAAAACTCATCAGCACTTACAATATTTCGAGATCCTTCACTGTGTATATTGAGTTTAATAGTTATTTCATTCGATGAGCCATCTTGAGTTACTTTTAATTATTAAAACGCAATTGTTCATTGTAAAATAATAATAAGCAATACTGTATAAAGTTTTTTAAAGAGAAACTTCTTTTACGCGTTGAGAGTACAATTTTAAGGTTGCATCATGGCAATACCGTCACGTCATGGAGTAAGGCGAAGACTTTGGTATCCTTGAATCTTGCCAAAGAAGTTTCACTTCTGACATGTGAACTCGGCACCCCGCTCTTTCTATCTATCTATCTACATGTATAAACTATAAAATCAAAAAGTACATAACAGAGTTTGAAAGATTTCTATCTTTTCAGTTTTACTGACAAAGATATAATTTCGCACTTTAAAATGAATGAAATATACAATTGACCCAAGAAAGATAAAAAATCAGTTTTCTTATTTTCCAGTCATGAATCGCGTTTGCTTTGAAATTTAAATATTGCTTCTCAATTTCGATTTATTTCTCGATTATATCTGTCACTTGTATACGATGCATGTGCAATGCATATGTCGATTCGATTGCAGTTTAATCAACAACCTCTTCCCTATACATTGAAAAAACATCTTTGTATAGTTTAACATAAATTATTTTTTTAAAGAGCAAATTACAAGTAAGGCGTTTACATATTTTCTAAAAGAGAAACTAATTTATTCGTACTTTTAGCATTATGCATTATCTCATCTCATAAGTTAAGTTTTCGTGTAAAAAATAACATTATCTAAAGGTAAAACACATTTTTTTTACAGTTAATTTGTTTTATTTTCGCATTTAATTTAACATTTTAACCTGTAAACTTCAGTCCGTCGTTAAGATATACATTTATTTCCTACAAATACTTAAACACTGTATTGAATTCACTTACTTAGAATCAATAAACAGCAAATACTATTTGCAGATAACTCAATCTAAACTAACTGTG
The DNA here is from genome assembly GCA_907164665.1 of Colias nastes. NCBI lineage: Eukaryota > Metazoa > Arthropoda > Insecta > Lepidoptera > Pieridae > Colias > Colias nastes. Next base: position 7,162 of record CAJQZM010029054.1, on the reverse strand, counting down.
AATTAGACGAATTTCAACGAACCGACAGAAATGGAGTGAATGTAAGATGTACATCTGTGCCAACTGCCACTCGAGTCGTCTTTAAATGAGAAATTTAATGAATTCTTGCGACACAGACTAATAATAATATACTACGTATACAACAGACGGTTCACTCCATACAAAAAAAGTTGCACTATGAATTTCCGCAATTAAAGCGCCAGTGGGGGAAAAACGTACTACATGTTCGATAATATCTCTTGGTCTTTTGCTTTTAACACACTAGATGGCACGTTAAACACAGACTTGATGTTCTTTTCCTTCCAGAGCCACTAGATGGCACTAATGTAAATATATGTACACGTACCTTTTATTTTCAAGTCTGTGGCGTCAAGTGTCAACATAATATTTTGTACCTACTCGGATTTTTGACAAAGTAAACTGACTTATTTAGTCACAGAGTAGGTACATTATTATGACTGGTATTTAGTTCAGTTTATTTACGAGATTCTGTCAAAACCAAAACGAGAAGCTTTGTTTGTTTTCGTTTTTAATTGTTGACTAATATTTTAAAAATAAGTGCTATTATAAATATGGTTTATGGATGAACTGTGAGGTTATGTAGAATCTGCAGGCAGAAAAACGGCAGAAAATAAGCTTTATATGGTAAACTGATATTTTCTCTGAACATAAATTTTTACAAACATGATTTTTAATGATTGGTTTATGGATTTGTAACCCAATATAAGATTGTTTTATTACAGACTTATTGCTTACGTTCGCAATAACAAATTTGTTCAAGAGAGGAGAAGAATAATTAATCCATCCCAAATGTAAATAATAATACGATTCTCCACAAAAACATTGTAGACACAAGAAAGGGATTTCTACATTTGCTACTAAGAAGGATATGGGATCATGAAGGATTTCATCTGTTTTAATACCAGTAAAATGGAATGAGCGCCGTGGCCGTGACTGTGTTTGGTACATAAAGAATGACAAACATTCAACTTGAAATTATGAGTGCATTACACGTGCAAGGGCACAATAAGTTGCCCTTTGACTAAGATACTTAATTTTAAGGAACACGAAAATGGATGGCTAGAATAGGTATAATCGCATACATAGTATTTATTTCTAGTCTGTTGTATAAATTATCAAAGACTACAAAATATAATGAACTATGTCTTTAATATTAATTCTACAGTTTACAGTGTAGTGTGTAATCTATTGTATGTGTGCATCATAGAATATATAGTCCTGTTGTTCTACAGTTTAAGCAGTTCAATACAAGCTTACAGTCGAGTCAAGTGTTTCATTAACCACCAACCATTGCATGGCGACCCTGCCAGTTTTGTAAATTGTAGTCTACCTAACCTGATTGTTGGTTTTGATTTGTATCACACAAAAAATACTATACCAAATTTCAAGAAATAAGAATTAAATATTTGATTAAATTTTACTAATATACAGGAGCTTATACATCAAACAAGACCAAAGCAGGGCTTTGGAGAAAGTGTGTATGGACAAAGACCACAATACATATGGTGCGGACAACTGCATGAAAAGCATGCAGTAAGAGACATTAAATAAATAAAACACATTTATTGTCAAGATCACAACACGAGATACATTTATAAACAAAGGAAAAACAAAAAGAAATAAAAAGAAAAATAATTAAATAAAAATAATCTTATTCCTAAGAACTGTAATGTGGCAGTGAGTGACCTGACAAATGGAGCCAACTCAGTATATGATGGCAAGGTGATTAATACCTTACCACCACTGATTTTCAGTGACCCCAAGTGACTATTGGAGTTTCAGTCTAGAATTGCATATAATGATAATTTAACATGAGTATATTATGTGAAAGATATATTTCTATTAATATGATAAATACTAATAAATAAATACATCAGTTAAAACATGTAATATAGGTAGATATAATATCAGTATGTAATTATGTATATACTTAATGTAAATAAATAAAATGAAATTATGTATATGTTACCGGAAATGTATGAAATCAAGGAATTGTATACAAATCCTAGTGGTCTAAGATCCGAATATAAGTCGAAATGCAACGGCGTGATAATAGAATGAGACCAATTTTATAATAAATTAAGTGTATTAAAAATGGGTTGACTGGGAAAATCCTGGACAGGATATTTTTTATTAATTATTAAAAAAAAAATTATTTTCATTTTTTATTAATTGCAGTTTCGAGATAATAAAACAAACGTTATTTGAAGACTTTTTAACGAATGGGTCTCAAACTAATAGGAAAAGTGTACAATGCCGATGCCACTTAGGAAATGTATAAAATATTGTTTAATAAACTATTTAATGCATACAAGTCCTAGTAAATGTATAATCTTCCTTGGAATTATATATAATTCCAATATCGTATTAGGAAATGTATATAAAGTAAATGATTTCTGTAATAAAACACGTTGTTATTTTTTTTTATTATAGCACTTATTGAGACGATCGGGTAACAGTCTTACCGTAAAATAATAATAATATGTTCATATTATCTTACTAATTAACATTTCTTAAATCAACTTATATTCAATCAAATCAAATTTTCATTTATTAAGTAATCAGTCCCCTCGTCCTGCTGTCCCCGTGTACATGTCGCAGTTGGATTGTATAATCCGCCGTATTACAAACGGCCGGCATTTTGTAATATGCCGAAATTCGTCTTTTTCAAAAATTCTACAAAAAGACGGTCGCGAGCCGACGGAGCCCCACGAAGTGGGGCTCCTATTTCTGTATAGTTCTAAAAAACACGAACCTAACCTAACCCACTCCCTTATCCAAACCAAAAAATTCTGATTACGAATTTTCGGCATAGGTATTACAAAATGCCGGCCGTTTGTAATTCGGCGGATTATACAATCCGATTGCGACATACATACCCCTCGTCCCGCGTACCTTCCAATATCTTAGATGTTTTACATTTACGACTGTTAGTTAGGAAATGTATGGATTTCCTAGGAAATGTGTAGGTACTATAAAATAATTTATTTCACACATTTCCGTGCGATTTTAGGAATTACATACATTTCCTAGGAATTTTATACAATGACGGATTACATACATTTCCGTTAACATATATGTACTTACAATGTTTATAATTATAATGATAAATAGGCAGAAAATAAAGGTCTATATAATGTTATGTTATATTATAACCAGTAAATAAAATAAATATTTAATTAAAGTTTATGTGTAAACTGTAATTCGATACAAATGCATTAAGGGTTAGAACAGGATTTTAAAATACCTATGTCTCCGGTATTGGAAACGAAAATTATTAATATTTGTCAAACTGGTTAAATGGTGGTGGAATGTTGTTCCAACACTTATGGCTCTTTCAATTTATGCGTTTCGTATCGGACCGCTACAGTGCCGAAGCTGTGCGTTTGTCGTACGGCGCACGGCCGGTCGTTTGTTTTCGGTTTTCATACAAAATGCACGGTGCGGCAACAGCGCGGCGCGGGCGTCCGTACCGCGAACGCTCGACAGCAGGACGGCAACGTCGCAAGTCCCATAGGGATTAGGGATGTCGGAAATGCAATAAACTATAAAGTATCGATATATATCGAATCAATGTTTTTTGAAAATATCAATATCAATAATATAATATAATTGATATTTTATATATATTGATATTGATATTTTATTAAATATAATTTAATAAAATATCAATATCGATATTGATATTTTTATTAAAAATATCAATATCGATATTGTGCTTGGGTATGGACAGTTTACAGTTTGCAGTCCTGGCTAGGTAGTTTAAGGCACTTCGTTCACCTACCCATAAGAAGCTACAGCAAATGTGATGCTTCCTTGTGGATTATGTATATCTACAGATCACCCATATTTGGCAATCTCGCTTCACCTAATGGCCTTGTCTGTTCAAGCCGAAATGAATTAATTACCTACTGCAAAAATTAAATAATTTAGATTACCTGGAAAAGACAAGGAAAATAAACTTTAAACAAGTGTTCGACCGATTATTACCAAGTAGGTAAATAAATTAATGACAAGACAAGGTAATTAATGCTAATAATTTCCTAAAGAAAACATTTTTTTCAAAATTTTCACATAATAGGTACTTAGGTACTAGACTCAAAAGTTTATGATAAGTCAATGAATGATAAATAGAATATTATGTTTAAGTAAAATGAAGTAGTTTATTTTACAATAAATTAATCTTATAAATTACCAACTTTCATTCTACGGCTTCAACCGTGTGCCTTATTCAATCCCTGTTCCTACCACTTGAATCCTATTTATGCAACAAAATTGAGATGTCCTTTTTCAACGTAGGTATGTACGTATATCGAAATTTCCGTCAAAATCGGTTCAGACGCGTGCGGGAATACCTATTTTCTCGTGGTCCCACTATTTTCTATTTTGTCCTACTATGACGGAGTAACTTTCGTATTTATCTACAAAACAGAAATGATTTGATTGTTTGTTTGTTTGTATTGGATAGGATCCGAAACTACTGGACTGATTTGAAAAATTATTTCACCATTCGAAGCAAAAATTATACCTACCTGATGAACATAGGCTACTTTTTATAACGGGAAAATACCTACTTCATTCTTATGGGAATCGATGTCGAAATATTTAATTTTAGGCGCATAAAGAAAAAAAACGCAAAGGATCATTCAAAACCTTTTCTACGGTTTAAATCTCAAAACTTTTTGGTTCATAGGGTCATTGCGCCTGTTCGCGTCCACATGCCTATTCGCGTCCATTTTGCGGATATCTTTTAGAAAATTCACGAAAATAAGTATACTTTAAGTAAAATTGTAATAAGAAAAATTTCCGATAATACCTCAATATATAAGAGACATGCACACATATTCAAAATATGCCTGCGCACCGCCTATCCTATTTAAAAAAAATATTTAATTTTGGCTATTAAACGAGATAGCTAAAACGCGCGGGATTTTGAGAAAAAAATAGTGCGCAGCGTCGCGTTTGACGGTAAGTATCTTATTGTTAAATGTGAATTTTTGAATATGTAACTGTTTCTTTACTTTGCTAACGAAACATGGAATAGTATGGATTATAAATCAGCTTATTTCTTTTACAATTAATAGCTAAAATAAGGTGGACGCGAATTACTACACCGAATTTGTACAACTTCCATTTTGCGTCCACGGTGGGCGCAAACTATACCTATAGTGCATAACAATAGAACACATTGCGTCCACATTGTTTTTCATTACGTAGCAATAAATTGTTTGTTAAAATATGTAATTTAAAATAGATTGTAAATTTTTGACTAAGACTACAAGTTGATAATTTAAATTTTCATTCAAATTAGCAAATTTTAATGCTATTTTTTCATTTTAAAATGGGTATTCTAAGAATAAGGGTGACAAATCAACATCGAGCTATGCTGCGCTGTACTGCGCTGTGCTGTGTTTGGTCAACTCGCTCGTTTAATATTTTAATGAGGATACAAACAAACCATGCTGTGCTGCGCTGTGTGAGGCTACGCTCTGTTTAAAAACGCAGCAGTCTCGAGCGAGGCGCGCTACCCGCCGTGCTGAGCCGCGCTGTGCCGAACCAGGCCTCCGTCACTCGCTCAAGGTCGCGCTATAAGTGCCTACCGCACAGTAGGTCGGTACCGACCCAAGCGGCAGTTGGTTGGCACACGCGAGACTGCGCACCCGCGTCACGTTTCCCGCGCTCGCTACCAAGATGCCCGGTTATTCTATATAATATATATTATATATTTAAATTCTTCTTTTTACGGAGGGTTGAAAGTCCCATCGGAGTCATTTAATCAGTACGTCGAAGAATTGGAAAAAACATTTTTACTTAATTTTGATGAACCGGCCGGGAAGTACTTTGCTGAATGAGTTACAAAAAGTTAATTTCATTCCGCCTTGCCCTTGCTTTCCAAAAGATTATTTATTAAAATTATTCATAAGATTCAGAATTTTTACAACAGTTAAATTGAATAACCGTAAGTTCAGCGATGGTAAAAAAAACATTGAACATTTCATAAAATTAAAGCACATATAATTTGTATCTGTATTGGTCTTGTGGCCGCAGATTCACCCGAATGAACCCTCTACCCGTGAACCCGTAAATCTCAGCCATATAGTCAGCAGCCCCCGAGCCACGCAGTAACAAAGAAACTCACAAACCTACCAGGCTACTTTTTATCCAGGAGACACATATAGCGGGTCCACGCGGGTGAAACCGAAGGAAACAACTACTATCAATAAGATTTCATTTTTTTATTGTATAATGTAACAAATATAATTAACAATAAAAAATTAAGTGTTTCAGCAACTCTGTGTTTAATTTACGCGCTCGGTACAACCCTAAAGTTTTCGTTTGATGACGCAATCACGCGGCGTGCGCGGGAAACTCGCTTCTCGGTGCGTGTTCGTAGAGTACATTTCTTACTGCAGCCGAGTTGCGGCGCATTTTGTAGGTAAATATAGCGTAGGTATTTTAGCTTTTGTATGGGAGTGATGTATCTGTTACGAAGTAACTATTCTCTAATCTGTGGCCGAACTGTGCTATGTTTTTATGGAGCTCTGCCATGCTGCGCTGTGTCGAGCTATGCTAGGTTTGGAGCACGCTGCGTGCCCCTCCATCGCCTTCAGACGTCTCTCTCACTCTCGTACTCCCATCTCGCTCGCATTTGCGTATGCGCGCACAAAGAAACAAGAACGAACGAGTTTATACTGAGCTAGATTGTTAAAAAACGTAGCTTAAGAAACACAGCACAGCACAGCGCAGTACAGCGCAGCATCGTTTAATTGTTAAAAAAACGTAGCTTAAGAAACAAAGCACAGCACAGCGCAGTACAGCGCAGCATAGCTCGATGTTGATTTGTCACCCTTAGACTAGTATCTTTGAGAATGAGAGTCAATAAGTCTGTGGTTAAGAAAATAATATAAACAAAAAATAAATTTAATTCATTAGAAACTAAAAAATGGGGTAGGTAGGTAATCTTAATAGAACTGATTATTATTTATTTACCTACATAACGTAACTTTGTTTTTTGTTAATTTTTAGTTCTATTAATGATGAGACGATAAATATAAATAAGTTTTTCCAGTTTCCTTACAGTGAATTATATTAATAAAAAATGTGTGCGTGTACTAGAGTACACACGTAAGAAGTGAAACTT
>CAJQZM010029053.1:0-13198 GCA_907164665.1 Colias nastes | reverse complement strand
ACTTTATAATATTAATAGTATATTCAATGCATTTCAAACGTCGACCTTTACTTAAAAATGCCACCCCGTGAATTATTTATTTAGCCTTAAGTAGCTGCTCCCCATTATGCCTAATGCCCGAGGTTTACGAAAAATGCTGCTATTTTGCTTAATCCTAAAAGAAGGGCATTTTTCATAATAATATATCCGTTATTACAAATGCTCGTGTCTCAGTGTTTCTAAATTTTTTTCTCAAAAGAGGCTGGATCGATTCTTATAATATATTGTTTTGTATGTTGGGTAGATCATAGTGTTTAAAGCCGGTTTTAAGCATCGAAGTTATCAGGATTTCCTTACAGTACAAAGCTTGTTAGAAATGTATAGTAAGTATCAGTTTTATACTTACTATACATGGCAACTATATTATTGTTCTTCACGATATATTGATTTTATATAGATTTTCTATTCTAAACCAAATATGTTACCAATAGGTACACGATACTAATAATATACCGATGTATGGATAAAAAGTTAATATAAAAGGCTTCAAAGGAGCTATTATCTCGTTTCAAAGCTCAAAGACTTGTCTGCACAACCTTTAATCATTAGGTAAAGCATTTTATAGCAGTATAAACTTTGTACAGTTCTTAGATGTTATATGTATCGAAGTTCTAAGGCTGTTTTTTTTTTTGATACATGCATATTAAATGACCTTGAAATACGTAATCATACAGTTGTTCTAATATTTCACGTTATTTGATTTTTGGAACTTTTAATATGGCTTAACTTGTTAGTCATGTGGGCTAATTTGTATTTAAACAATTGCATACATACAGACAAGTATATAATTTGAAAGTACAAACTGTTCAATCTATAGAGATTTTAAACCAAAATAAGACCCCTGAAATCCTCTCCATCATAATATCAATTGGCTGATAATCTAAAGCAGCAGATATACAATCTACAAGTGCGTCATATCATACGTAGGAGCTTAAAAACCTGAACGGAGCACGTAATGTCTACGTGGTCGGTTTTTTGCCTGAAAGCGTTTGAGGCCAATGAGTTTGTACTTTCAAATTATATTTTTCGGTAAAGTGCTAAGGTGGGCATGTAAAAATATATGATATATAGCCTATAGCCTTCCTCGATGAATGAGCTATCTAACACAGAAAGAATTTTTCAAATCGGACCAGTAGTTCCTGAGATTAGCGCGTTCAAACAAACAAACAAACTCGTGAGATTTATAATATTATAGTATAGATAAGTTTTGAGGCGGTAAGATTCCGATACGACTCCTTCCCCATAGGTATCTATGTGAGAGTTCTCTACATAGAAAAGGCAAATGATGTTTGATAGATTGCTATTACACATCCAACTATATATGTATAACCGTGTACACGACTGATTGGATATAGATAGAATTTTGCGTTTTGGTTTGGTACATAGCCTTAACCGAACCTTATTCTTGTGATAATATTATAGATTGTTTTCCAACTTGGTTATTTAAAAGCTTTCGAAGAAAACTGTTCACTATCATTTCAACTTATTTTTCGTTGTACATTGAGTTAAATGGGGTAGATTCATAGAAATCTAAATACCTAACAAGACACATAGAAGTGCTATAATGTCATAATTCGTATGAAAACCGCTGTCGCCAAAATCAACACATTTAAACCGATAGCTAAACAGTACACACAAGTAAACTATGCCTTTTATTGGACAGCTTGATTTTAGTGAAAACTAACTGAAATATTAAATTAAGCTTTTTAATATGTATCCTAACGCACCAATTTACGGTTTATTTTAGAATAACATCTCTAAGTATATGAGACGTTTTGTTTCTTTTTGTTCCAATACGAAAAAAATCGGCTTTTCTACAACAGAGGTTGTCAATTTTCAATAGATATAACTTTGATCATAAACTCATAGAAATAAGGTTGAAATTTGTGTTAAACGTGATAATAAGAATGGTCGACTGTGTCATTCATTGTTATTTCGATTACTATGGTGACACTCGTAATACTTGTAAATATTCTATAATTTTAAGGAAAAACGGCATTATTTCTAAAAAAAAATATTTACCGATGAAATATTATTCCTTTATTAGTATAATTACAACTTGTGGAAGAATTTCCGCAATGGGAAATGCTGTAACACACCATGTTTACACACATACGTCTCCAGAGCAACTGAACCGTGACGAACACACTGGTGGTGTGAAAGTCACCTGAGTGGCGACAAGGTCACGCACGCTTACGACTTCTAGTGTCTTGTTATTTAGATTTCTATGGGTAGATTCTATGAAATTTAATATGTTTATTTTTGTTAAAGGAAATGATAGCGCTCGTTGCGAATTCTGAGATATAACTATAGTTCTATAATAAATAGTAAAAAAATACATAATATAGTTTTCAAAAGAAACACTTGAATGAATACATGAATAGTATCATTATTATTTTCTTGGTATTTATTATACCTACCACTAGTGTCGGTATCGCTCTATTGATGAATTATATAATAAATTTATATTGTTGACTAGCTTTCCACCCGCGGCTTCGCCCGCGCAGTCGAAGAAAAACCCGCATAGTTCCGTTCCCGTGGGATTTCCGGGATAAAACCTATCCTATGTCCCGGGGTAAAAAGTAGCCTATGTCCTTTCTCGGGTATCAAAATATCTCTGTACCAAATTTCATGCAAATTGGTTCAGTAGTTAAGGCGTGATTGAGTAACAGACAGACAGACAGATTTACTTTCGCATTTATAATATTACTAGCGACCCGCCCCGGCTTCGCACGGGTGCAATGGCGGCCGGCCGGTACCGCCGCAAACGCTACGTCCCGCAATTTTTAAATCTGTAATATCTTCGAAAATTTTCACTTAAATCATACAGTGTAAAGGGCCATATAGATCTATATTAAATGAACAATGTATTCAAGGTATTTAATTGTTTAAGGATTAATGCTGTATTGGTTAAAATCACTTCGAAAATTAGCCATTATTTGTCGTAAAAATTAATGACAAAAAAAAGGTTATTGTGGGTTATCCATAAGAGATAGACATATACCATCACGGACTTTTCTGTAGACCTTTTCAATGTGTACAATACTTAGTACATTATTTTGATAAAACTCGTAGGGTTCAGCCTGCGTTTGCAATGTAAGCGGAAAAAATGTAATTATTTACGACATCACATTAGAAACCTAAAAAATAACAGTACTTCTCCACTGTTTAATGGATGTTATTATACATATAAACCTTCCTCTTGAATCATTCTATCTATTTAAAAAAACCGCATCAAAATCCGTTGCGTAGTTTCAAAGATTTAAGCGTACAAAGGGACATAGGGACAGAGAAAGCGACTTTGTTTTATACTATGTAGTGATAGTGAAGTATAGTATGGATTATTGAAAAAAATATTTAATGTTTTTGACATTTAAAAGCCTGTTCAATTTACTGCACTTTTGTAATTTAAATATACACAGGAGAATTATCTTTTAAATAACATCTTATGTACGCAAGAGACGTCGATTTTAAAGTTTATTACTCACGATAAAACTATTAAAATATCTGTGTATAAAAGCTGTGAGAAAAATATATCTTTATTTTTATTTACGCTTTTGGTTCACAGAGATAAGTGGAAGGATAATCTAGTTGAGCGTCACACGCCTAACAGCTTAGCCGTAATACAGTCTCCTGATTTTAGCTCACGATATATTGAAAGTGTGCTTTTTAATAGTTAATTTCGAATAATCACACTGAAAATAACGTGGTAAGTTGAATATTGTAAATTTTAAATACATCTTATTGATTTATATTAGCGATAATATAGAGTTCTCTTGTCATAATGTTCCTTACCATCCTCCTCTAAAACGGCTGGACCGATTCACTTGATGTGTGCCCATTGGGTACATCTGAGAATCAGTCAACTCAGTCTATTTTTCATACCCCTAAGTGATTATAGTAAGGTAGAAAACGGGAGCATTTGTTAGGACAGCTAGTTAGCGATATAAAATTACTTATATAGACAAGAAAAAAAATCGAGAAGAATTCGACTTTTTTAATACGAGACGAATAAATACGAAACCTAACAGAGTTAAGACACGTTAAACATTTCCTTGTTAATTATAACTTTCTGTCAACCAAATAAAGAAAACCACGACAATACGACTTAATCATAATAAACATTATTCTAACGTCTCTAGCAATTAACACACCTCGAACGCCTGGAGGAAAGAGGAAGAATCAGAGATTGTTAGCCCAAGGGCGTAATTTAATCTGCTCCCTGCGTCTTTGCAACGTGTATTACAGGACCAGAAACGATAGGAAAAAACGTAAATCTGGAACCGAGTTTACATTAAGTATAAGAGATTTTAGTATGAATTTATATTGAAAATTAATTAATCTGATTATAGGAATACAGGAATAGAAACGATCATCGCTTAATGGTATTAAATATTATTGACTAGCTTTCTTAGCTCCGAATCAGAATCTTGGCAACGACTGTAGAATTAATATCAATATTAAAAGTACACTTTTAATTTAATTTAATACTAAGAATATTAAAAGTTGTCAAAATGTTTAATTTTTATTATCTTTCTCACAAATAAATGTACCTTTTACTCGCAAAGTTTCTTCTATTTTAATTACCTACGTCATTTTGTGTATTTTGGGTTACAAACATTGAGTTACTATGTACTACGTACTAGAGAGGCCATCGCTACTACCAATTTTTTTTTGTTACATTGATTGGTTTTAATAATATAAGTAATAAGAGGCAGAATATCTACAAAGTGTATGACTCACTAGCCACTCCGCGCCGCCGCGCGCCGCGCACAGATTTTGTTCGTGGTGTCCTCTTTATAATAATACCTCAATGGTTACAAATAAAATTTCAAGACTTTCTAGACAAATAGGATGTACGATTATAAAATATTACTTTAAAACAGATATTTTACTTCTTTATCGTATTTTTCGTTAACATCGTAAAATCAAAGTTGTAGAATAGCGGAACCCTTCCGTCAACGATTACTGTTCAAGACATGCGTTTAATGGAATGCGCGAATTACGCTCGTTTTGCGAATGTCATTAAAGCGGTTGTACGAAAAATCATGGATTTTCCTTGTATTTACAAGATAGAAATAAGTTGAAAAAGAAAATTATCAAAGCACCTACAGGAGAAATGACAGTAATTGCTAGTTTATTTTAATTATTAGTTGTTATCTTTAAATATGAATAGGTTTTGAACAGTATCTAAAGATTCTTAATATGATTCTTGTATTCCAAGCGAGAATCAATGAATCATGAGATAGATAGAGCTTGGTACCACTGCACTAAGAAGACCTAAAATGTCTATAACAAAATTAACTGAATATTACTCCGTATCAAAAGCGTCTCAAAGTTTCTCATCATTTATAACTAAATCCTTCTAGAAAAAGCTATAAAGTTAGTTATACTACATTTCTCGCGAAGTTATACAAGTCTGAGTACGTATCTCAAAATTCCTCTTAAATAATCGAAGCAGAGTAATAGATTCAGTTACTTTCAGAACTGCGAATATTTTGTTCATACGATACTTGAATACCACTTTCAAATTCAAATTATACCTAGCTAGCCCCGATATTATTCAAAGAGATATGAGTATTTTAGGAGTTTATCCTAGTTATGTATACGCGAATTTTCTAAGATTATGAAGATATTTCAATAAGAAGATAATTTGTTCGATAACGCAAAAGCAATCGATCGAAGATGATTGCAAATTTGTACTTAGATTGTATGAACAGAGGCTGTTTCCGAAAATAAGATATTTATTTTTTCAGCAATTTATAAGTTCCTGTTTTGTTTTGTAACTTGAACTTGTTCAAAAGTATATAATATTCTCTGGTATTCCAGGAATTTACAGTGAAAGATAATATCGTATTCTCCTCCCAATATTGTACGAATAAACAACAATAAAAAATGAATTTACTATAGAACTTAGGGAGACGAACTTTTATCTAGTTTAAAAATAGAAACAATCCTATTTCGTCATAATTTAATTTACCAAAAACTACTCACATTACATAAGGAGATACCGTCTGACCTTACTTAGAATCGTCCTACTTATGAAGTTTACTTTGAAACCCCCGGGAAATCAATGAGCTGTCAACGTAGAGAAAGATAATATTATATCTACGAAATTTAAACTCATTTTGATCTATTTGCTAGCACTAATTAATTATAAATAATGAGGTATTGTTGGAAGAAGTATAGCTGAAAGATCAAAGTAAAACTTGACCTGCTTTAATATTATTTATTATTTGTTATTTTCAATGTAAATTAAATATAACATAGGATCATAAATTTCATATTTTTGGTCTGCAGTCTACACCAATTATTTTACACAACATATAAACGTATGTAAAACTTATCTATTACTTTCTTATGCACGCACCCTCGTACACACTTACACACACACAAACACACTCACACTCAAATACACACACACACACACACACACACACACATTCGCTTACTCACGTTATAATGGCACTGTGTCTTATGGGGTGGAAAGCGTCGATCGCCTATAGCACAGGTCTAGTACCTAGTTTAGTCGATTGTCGTGTCTCATGTATGCAAACTTTTTATAATGTGGGTCCAAATAAATATTTTTTCATTTCATTTAATTTTCATATCATTCCCTTAGATTCCTTCCATTAAATATCCATTGAAAATCGCGGCCGCAACCGCGGTCGGAAATCTAGTTATTTATGAAATTATATTACCAAATCTCGAAAGCACTATTGTCAGAACAATATCTAGTAGGTCTCAGCTAGATTTTATGGCACCTATTCAACATTGGGCAATAATTTGGCAAGTTTAGTAAGATACACCTACGATGTTGCAGTATCTAATGCGGAACTGTAGAATACCATAAATACTTATGTATTATATGGTATAAAACATATGCGCATATTTCTTATCAATGATTTATTAGTATTACATTATATTGTCCATATCCATGCACAAAAATTGCAAACATCAGAAACATTATACTTACGGTAAAAAAACTAATATCTTATTTGTGAAACCTTATAACATCACGACATCAGAAACCGCTTTCCATTTTGTTTCGGAAATTTCGCGTTATATAATAAAAACTTCCAAGTCAATTATATTCAACGCGACAAGAATTTTTTTGAAACGCATTAACATAAAACAGTAGTTAAGAATAATTGCGTGTACGAAAAGAATAACCTCTTATATTCCTCCAGTTTTAGTACAAGCTGTAAGTATAATTAATACTTTCAATTACCCTAAAGGTTCCCATAAAATTACCATCACAATACCCGAGCAATCTTTTCAAAACCCAGCGTTGTCATAGCGGAAGAACATTTACTCGAAAATGTTTAGAATACTGATTTCACTTGAAGGGCTCAAACCGTATTCAGTCTAAAATGCTTACCCGTCGCGGTTTCTTAGAAATAATAAGCTTGGCAATAGAAATTAATCTCTATACACAATAAATAAGGTCGAGATTGTGTAGAATTGGCGACGCAAACTACGCTTTCACTTACCGCAGTCGCGCTTATTAATTCAAGTATAAGGCAACAAATCCTTGAGATATCCTCCAACGGTGAGATTTAATGCTTTGCTAAATTCATGAATAGTAACAATGGTGTTTAATTATGGCTCCTAGCAGCTCTTTTTGGCTGTAAACTTATTGCGAAAAAGCAAGCGCAAGCAAATGATGATAATACATATAATATAGTTTAGGAAAGGATTATAGCATACCAAAGCTTGGTTTTAAGGTGGCTCAAACATGAAAAGTCAGTTGATTTCATAAAATTTGAATAATTTATAATTTTCAAACTAACTTCGTATTAAGAAGCAAATATGTATCGCAGATATTTCATTGATAAAAGTCTTTGCCTTATAATAATTGTAAAGCATTCATGAGATAATATAACCAAATATTACAATTTATTCAGAGCAGACTGA
Source organism: Colias nastes (assembly GCA_907164665.1). Classification (NCBI taxonomy): domain Eukaryota; kingdom Metazoa; phylum Arthropoda; class Insecta; order Lepidoptera; family Pieridae; genus Colias; species Colias nastes. The sequence continues at coordinate 5,242 of CAJQZM010029053.1, read as the reverse complement.
ATATTAAGTAGTAATACATATTTAAGAAAATAATCCTTAAACTTAACATCTTTCTTTGGATTGTGTCATTGATTCACAATGTATTATTAATTGCTAGCTTTCCGCCCGTGGTTTCACTCGTATTCCATCATCATAATAATCTTTATATTTTTTTTTCCCACTACAGGTAAATAATATGAAGATTTGGGCCATACTTCACCACGCTGGCCAAGTGTGAATTGGCACTTGTCACAGGGCGTCGAAGTTTTGGTGTCGTCCTGCCAGCTTTTCTTCAAGACGATTTCTTTCACCCGTCATGTTGTTCCATTTCTCTGTTCACTTATAAAGTGATGTCACGTTATGTGTGAACTTTACCGTATTGTATGATTTAGAAAATTTTTCGAATTTAAAATAATATGTATTGGACAACTTAGGTATATAATAAAGTTTCAAACAGAAATAATCTCGTTGATTTGTTGCCGTTGCATTGGGATCAAGTGATGACTATCCCGGGAATTTAAAATAAAATATGCATTACCTACAACTATTAGCGTATTTGCAATAAATATGAGATTTATGATTCAGCACTTTTATTGCTGAAGTTTGGCTTTCGAATTGTGTTTTTATAGAAATTATCGTTAACTAGTAATCCTACTTTTATATTGGAATATGTAACTCATTTTTTGTGAAACGCTTTTTATAATACCGGACTGAAATATCAACACGATATTATTTATTCAAACCTTTTCAGTAATTTTTTACAAAGCTCTCGTCAATTACTGTTACTTATTTATTCTAACATTTTGCAGGCTTTCCCTCAAAAGGAAATTTAATACAAGATATTATTAAGAAAACATTACTTTTACATGCTATAATTGGAAATAGAAAACGTTTTATTTGTCACCATGTAAAAAATTTGCCATATATTTATGGTTTCGCTATTATTAATAAATTACACCTTCATAATGAAATGATATCTACTTTATAGTACTATCAATAATATTTAAGTAATACGTTAATGGACCCCATATTAAGTTAGACATTGACAAGGAGAGACCATAAGCTTATTGACGTCATCAAAAGCCCCACAGTTGACCTGGGACGACGTCAAACACCTCCTGATCAAAGGGGACCCTTAAAACCACAAGGTGGTCAGACCCCATGAGTAAATTTGGGGAAGTGTAAATATTGATGTAGCTGTAAAAATTATTATTATTACTTTTATATGAAGTTAATTCAAATTTTAGTATAGAGAAATAGAATATAATTACCCGACTACGGCAAAGCAAAAGGAGGGCTTCATGTTTGGAAAGGCGTAGTCACACGTTACATATACCTATCTACCGTAGCACTTTGACAACGTGTGACTGCGGTTTTCCAAACATGAAAATTTATCTCTACATAGTGGAATATTGCATACTTCAGAATAATATTGTATGACATTATTGTCAATTTACAACGAAGGCATCTTGGTAGAGTCAACTGTGTCCATTTACTTGCAACTACATTAGCAACTTTGTTCAGTTCAGTATTCTGAAAATCTTGTCTTATACTTTTTCAGCGCCGTTTTTTGTCGTAGTTGGGTTTTAGTTTTTTTACTTTTTATTATTTAAAAAAAAGATTAGTAATTACATTATTAGCTAAAAAAAGATAGAGCCGTAATTTAGAAACAACATAAATAAGCACCATTTAAAGATTAAAGCACTAAAGTTTTCTTATTTTCTTTTCAATGGCATTAATTATTATATACATTTAATGGAGTGGTGTAAGTATTACAAAAATTGAAGGACTCAGTAAAAATAATAAAAATAAAAAAGTTAGTAGAAATAAAATTTCAATGTTATTCAAATATCCATTAAACCTGCATACAATCTCATTAATTATCTAAATCTCATGCTCAATAAATCACACAGGAGAGCTATTAAACACAGAGGTTTCCAGGCTTAGTGGTCATTAGCAAAATATACGAATAATTATTACATAGATCACGTATACGTACATCGATATCTATTGCAAAACTTCCAAACTAATCTGATACTATGTATTAGGTACATATTTTACTTAATTGCTTTTAAGACTTCCACCATTAGCTTTGATCATTTCATATTTAAATAATAGCAGCCCTGTTTCAAATATCAACCTTTAAAATAAAATATGATAGTACTACATTTTGTCCTACGTACTAAATTTTATCTTAAAAAAATTCAGCGGTAAATGAAATCTCTAACTAAAAATACTACAATAATAATTCAATAATATATACTTCTTTAATAATTCGATAATAGATTAAATCATTATTATTAATAAATAATATGAACAATAAAATGAAGTAGTTATTAGCAATACTATTCAATTCGAATGTAATAAACTTTCCGAAGTTCCAAGGCATGAAATGTTGGGATTTGGTTCTGGCATGAAAACACCGGGATTCGTCCGTAGTTGTGTGGTTTTGAATTCTACGACGTATTATTTAAAATGTTTATAATATTGTGTATTGAATAAAGATGTTTTCTTTATATGGAACCTATTTGAAGACCGAGTAAGTGTTAATTTCAATAATTAAAACCTAAGATTACATACGTGTATTGAAACATTCTTTACTTATATATTTTTCTTGGATTAATATTGGCTAAAGGACTATGTTATAACCATAATCATTTTTCTACGAAAGAAATATATTTCTTAGTCTTAGTTTCAAATTAATGAGCTAAAGTATATTATATAGAGAAAGATAAATTATTTCTTGGAAATTCCTAATCTTAAGAATATACTGTGTATCTTACTAATTCGTGCGTAGGTATACTAAATATACCTACGCACTATATTTGCTAAACAAACGAGCCTAGATATAATTAATTTGCTCTTGCAGACAATAATTAAGATTTTTCAAGTCATAAGATTATTTTAAGTTCAGTAAAAATAAAACATAAAGTATAATATATACATACAATAATTGTAGTTGCATTAACTACAACATTACTCTTTGTTACAGTGCAAATCGAAAATTAAAAATACATAATATACCAATACATTAATACAAAATAACTATTGCCGTTTCTTCAAGCTGTATTTCGAGAATATATTAATAAATTCATAGTTACCAATATGAGGGTCACAGGAAGATAAACTTGAAGCATGTGTTTAGGATTCAATGGCCCGTGATTTTGCGTCAATGAGTGGAATACCATGTAAAAGTTTTGGTAAAAGATAAATATAACGTTATTTTTATGGCAGGTTATTAAATTTTATTGTAGTTCTTAACGTATGATGTAACCTTTATCCTTGATGTTATTATTATGAAAGTTTCCAAGAGTATTTGCATAAATATTCTATCGTTTTTCTAAGAACTATAATCTGGAACTAGATAAGGCTGTCTAGGACTCGATTTTAGATTATAGCTAGGTTTATTTACAGAATGAAAGCCTTATTCTGACAACTTGATCATAAAGTAGTAGGCTTTTGTACAGAAAATAGGGTGATAGATTTTTAACAGATTTAAAAACTAACAAATTGCAGATTATCGTTTATCGTTTTTAGACTGTGGATAAGCTAAAGAAAATAACGATTGAATATAAGTGGAACTTGTAACATAAAATTGCATATAATATAGAGCCAAAGCTGTTGTATTTGATCTTATCAGCTGTCATCAGAAATTAACATTTCAAAGTGATAAAAAAGCTTTGTCTCAATCTGAAAATAAGCCTAATTGTCTAATATGATTTTCTCCGAAACTCTTCTTTATAACTCGATGAATTTCAAAACAACGTTTCGAAAAAAAATTGGAAAAAGTTTGAATATTAACTTTCAAATAAGAGAGTCGGGAATGCGAACTCTGAATGCGAGATAGGCCAAATTTGTTTCAAGTTTTTGTAATAATATTGTAATTTTACTATTTGAAAAAGAAATTATAATATGGTAGGTACCGTTAAATTTCGAGGGCATCACACATATTATTATTTTTAATATGAAAATAAACTTGTTGGTTATTCCGTATTCGTTTATTATTTCTTAGTGTAAACTTAACTAGTAGGTAAATATTACGAGTAGATTGAGAATCAGACGATTGTTCTTAAAGTTTATAGCCTTACTGCCTATGTTTGTTTTTTTGTAACTGATTCAGTGAAATATCATTATTAGACTACGTTTAGCTTCATCTAAGATATCCTTTACCCAGTAAAGTTTTAGCAGTAGAACTGTAAACTTTGTGCGATAAATTGAAAATTTCAATTAAAATTGCCTGCTCGTATAGTGTCCAAACCTCAACGAAGCCTAAACCGCTAAACCAAAATTGCTCCATGTCTACACTAATATTATAAAGAGGAAATATTTTTGGCTTGATTGTATTGAATAGTCTCCAAAAGTACTGAACAGATTTTAATGATTTTTAACAAAATTATTAGGATGTAACGTAGATACTCTATATTTTATTACGTTTTCATCCTGGGTCAGTCCGTAGCTGGGAGCGGTAAATCTATATTCCATAAACCAACAGGAATTCCAGAAAGTTCTATAGACTACAGCGTGAATATAAGGAGTCAGGCGCAACATTATGACTTGTATATTTTATTGAATGTTACGGCGGCGACTTGTCTCGGTTCCAAATTGACTACAAACATGCCTCCCAGCTTTCATGGCTTCCATTAATACGCTAAACTATACCTATAAATAACATACTAAATTCTAGTTTAGATGACGTGTATGTTTTGGGAAAAATATCATAACACGAGTAACGCCCTCACGCCTCCAAATGAAATTGGAGTGAAGAGATTGTTTATAACTTACTAGCTTTCTTACCGCGTCTTCGTCCGCATAGCTAAAGGAAACCCGCATAGTTCCTGTTCCCATGGTTGCAATGATAAAACTATCCTATGTCCTTTTTCGGATCTCAATGTGTCTGTGTACCAAATTTTATTCTAATCGGTACAGAAAGGAAGGGAAGGAAACTAAGGCCTTTGTGAAAATATTACCAATTTTCTTGCGCTTATACCCTTTTTTACTTACGTTAAAGTTTAGTCTTGATTTAAGCTTCCAAAGGATAATACGAATAAGAAGTATAACTCTCGAATTTATTAGGTAACTTAGTTATATATATAGGTACGCTTCAAAAGTAAAAGTCAATTATTAAAGCATAAAAAATAACTCCACAGTTCTAAAAGTAAGTTTTTACTTCAAAAATAACTTTGATTAAAACTGGTTATGACTTTTGTTTAATATACGTATCCCACCAAAAACATTTTCATGTAAAATGTTGCCAAGACGAGCC
>CAJQZM010029052.1:0-33234 GCA_907164665.1 Colias nastes | reverse complement strand
AGCACCAATTGATGGACTCAGCAAGACCATATCATCCGCGTAACTAACTCGTATAGACTCGTCGTTTCTATACATCATACATATGCAGATTTAAATAATACAATGAACACTATATTGTCTAGAATAATATGGCAATAACATTTACATTTATTTTTTACTTACTTTTCGGCAGCTCGCCGTTTACCAGGTGTTTCTTCATCTTCAGGTTTCTGATTTAATATCGCCTCTTGTCTAGCCTCTATCATCTGTTTGTTCATCTGCGCATACTCTTGCTCTCGATGGGCTTTCATATGTTGTGCTTTGTACACGCCTATATACTTGTTGTTACAGATTTCGCAATAACTCTTGTACATGTCTTTTTCCTAGAGAAATGAAAGAATTCGTTTAGCTAGTGCTCGTGCTCACTAATTATGTGATGATTTATAACTAGATTATTCGTAATTTACAAAGACCCATTCAATTTCAAGTTGATCAAAAGGCTTTAAAGTAATATGGATGTATAAGTTGGAATGTTATAAAAGAAATATCAAAAGAAAATCAAAAACAAAAATCAAAATATTGTGTTCCAAAATAAAATATAATTTTTATTAATACAACAAACCTCTTCAGTTTTTCCACAGAACATGACGTGAGCATAAAATCCCGTGATAGAAATTCGAACCATACCGCATTCCAAACATCGTAATGTCTTGTGATACTTATGGTACTCTTTAAGATATTTTTCCACACAAGGCAAGTTTTTTAAATCCTGTAAAATATTAATACGATTACATATTTATTTAATTTTCCTTCCAAGTTTTGATTGGATTACTTATGGCTTATTAAACTTTTATTATTAGGTAGGGTTCAAATCGGACCAGTAGTTCCTGAGATTAGCGCGTTCAAACAAACAAAATAAGAGAAAATTAATTATAACTGTAACTAAAATAATAAAGCGTCACATACTATTGGTACATCTCCGACCATCCAGGCCACATTGTAATGCTTCTTCATGGCATGCTTTTTCCATTCACTAATTGGCCCAGTTTCATGACATAGCGCGCATTCGTACGTATCTGAAATAAAACACATAATCAATTAGTTTTGACATATATAAAAATATTATAAATAGGACTCTATAGAATATTACGACACTAGATGCAAATTGAAAAAAGATATACTCCATATCGAATTAATTGAAGAGAAACTTCTTTAGGCGCGTTAAGAGTGAAGTTTCAAGATCTCGTCATGGCAATACTTTGATTCTTGTCAAAGAAGTTTCACTTCTGACACGTGTGCTCGGCACACACTTTTTTTCTATATTAGTATGATAATAATAAATTTATAAAAAAAACATTCATAAGTCTAGTTAACAACCAAATTTAAGTGGTCAAAACAATTACCTGTATTCATTTCATAATCCGGAAGAGCATTAACATCCACATCAACGTCACAACTCTCGATATGAGCCAGGAACACCTTTACATATTTCTTAGTAACATTACACTTCGCACAAGTCAACCCGTCATATTTTTTCGACATATTATAAAGGTGTTCGTTCACTTGATTTTCATCTTCGGTATCCTAAAATGATAGAGGAATATTAGAGATTTATCATCAGATAATTAATTTTTATCAGAATTACCAATTTACACGCTTTTATTAGCTTAACATGTATATTTGCATGTACATTAGACTCGGATTTTGACACTTTAAACTCAATTTTTTTCACTCAAGTTTTGTACACTTATTGAGGATTGGTGACAACACAATAATTTCATGATTTTAAGTGTTTTTTTATCAATATTAATTATTTCAAGCAACTTACTAACGGCGTTTCACCTTCTTGCCACGCTACGTACTTATGAAACCTCTGTATATGTGTAGTCCATCTCTTGTTCTCCATTTCTAATTGACACACACCACACTTCACTATTTTGTTATCTTGGGTTTCTTTTTGGATTTGTACGAAAGTGGGGTCCTATAAAAATAATTTTAAACATATAATTCTTAAAGAAATTTCTATCAAATTCATAAAATAATTTCTAAAATATTTGGATAGCTGGTGTATAAATATTAAAAACGAATGGAATATAATTTCTCAAGTACCATAAAGTCACCAGTACAGGATTGTACATGGCTCATATACGATTTTGCGTATTTGCGCTGACACCCACACTTTTTGCAGGTAAGTTGGCCGTACGTTTGAACGATATTATAATAATGTTGGTACAGGGCATCATAGTCATTTACATCCTGAAAATATAATTTGGAATTAATAATAAATTTAAAAAATGTAAAAAAAAATAACAAGTAAAAAACTTTTTTACAAGTCATTTAATGTATCACTGCATAGTATAAAACAAAGTAGCTTTTTCTGTCCCTATGTCCCTTTGTATGCTTCAATCTTTAAAACTATGCAACGGATTTTGTTGCGGTTTTTTTAATAGATAGAGTGATTTAATAGGTGGGTTTTAGTGTATAATGTATTAGGTTTGAGACAAAGCGGGCGAAGCCGCGGGCGGTAAGCTAGTAGACAATAAACTCGTTATCGATCTTACAACGTGCAGAAAGTTTAAGTGTAATTAAAATTTTAAATAACTTCAATGATATAACTAATAATACTGAATACTCACAAGGGGTGCTTCATTTTCTTTCCAAGCAATATAATCATGTTCCTCTTTAATATGTGTCACCCAGTTACCACTTTCTAATTCTTTCTGGCACACACCACATTTCACAGGAGCTTTATCATTTGTATCAACTATAGATTGATCTAAATTACTTGTGTCTGCTATTGAATCATTAGTACAATCCTGTAAAATTCATTGGTTATTCTTAACCTTAAGTCTATAATTTAGAAATTATAAAACGTATTTAAAATTTGACTTACAGGATTCCCAGTGCAGCCTTTAATATGACTCAAATAGGACTTCACATATTTACGGCGACATCCACATTTAAGGCAAAGTAGACCATTATTTTGTTTAGAAATATTGTATAAATGTTCATATATTTCGTCTTTATCGCTTGAATTCTAAAAAGATATTGATATTGATTTATTAGAAAAAGAGCGTTAAATACTCGATAAATAATTATGTTACTTTTCTAAATATGTTTTTTTTAATTCTGATAAATAAATCCATAGTAAAAAATTAATACCATTCAAAACTTACTAAAGGCTGCTCGTTTTCTCTCCAAGCCATATAATTATGTTTTTCTTCTATATGATTTAACCACAGATCATCTTCAACCTCTTCCTGACAAACACCACAGTTCTTGCTTTCATTCTTAATTAAATTATTTGAAGCATTTCCATTCACATTACTGTTATTGAGTAAAGAATCATTTGGAGAATCCTGTAGATGAATCATTGTTTTATCATTGATAAAATAATTTATTAGTTTGTTTACAATTGGAATTCAAACATCACAAAACTTTGTATTCCTTTTGAAACACAAAATACATATTAGAAATTGAATTAAAAATGTCACGTCAAATAAATCTGCATTAATCTAAAAAAAATTTATACCATTATCTTCTATCTTTATTTGAATAACAAAAAGATATTAATTATTTAATAAAAATACATATGAAAGAAAATCTTACATTATTCTCGTTCTTGCAAGCTTTTATATGATCCAAATATGCTTTTACGTATTTCCGCCGACAGCCGCATTGCGAGCAAACCAATCCATTATTTTGTTTAGTGATAGTGTATAAATAATCGTGAACTTCATTTTTGTTGTTTGTATTCTGAAATTCAAATTTATATAATTAGTCGTCATTTCTTTATATCATTCTATATACATCTATGTATAAAAAATTGCAAAAATAGATAGAATTAAATATAATTATGATGCATAGAAGAGAAGGTGCAAGAAGTTAATTGTAATACTTACTAAAGGTGTTTCATTTTCCTTCCATGCTATGTAATCATGTTCCTTTTCTATATGACGGAGCCAATTTGTAACTTCTTTTTGGCACACCCCACACTTCACTAGAGGCTCACTTTCTAAAGAAGTATCTTCCGCAACGCTGCTATCTAGATTACTAATATCGGCCTCAGAGTTGTTGAAATCATCCTACGAAAAAATAATAATTTAGCGACATTGTTTGGCATAGAAACACTGTCACAGAAAAAACTTTTATCATTGGCGATTACAAATATTCTGGTTTAATGAATCCAGCTACCTTATTTCTCAGTGACATGGAATCAAATTGATGATTTTACAAGATTCATAGTAGTTTAGATCAAAGGGCTCTCTCCTAAAAATACAATAGCTTTAGCTTAAAATAGCTACAAAATACTCACACTACTTCCACTGCATGTTTTAATATGACTTAGATATAACTTAACGTATTTGCGACGTATTCCACATTTAGAACAAATAAGCCCGTTATACTCTTTAGAGATATTGTACAAATAGTCATAAACGGCTTCTTTATCATTGGTATCCTGTAATGATACAAAATAATTAATACAGACATAAATAACAACTAATGTTTTCAATATGCATCTACACTAATATTATAAAGAGGAAAACTTTGTTTGTTTGTTTGATTGTAATGAATAGGCTCATAAACTACTGGACCGATTTTAAAAATTCTTTCACCATTCGAAAGCTACATTATCCACGAGTAAAATAGGATAGGTTTTATCCCGGAAATTCCACGGGAACGGGAACTATGCGAGTGTTTCTTTGAAACCGCGGGCGGAGCCGCCGGCGGAAAGCTAGTATTAAATAAATAGCTTTCCGCTCGCGGCATCACTCGCGCAGTCAAAAACTTAACCTGACTAATACTTTCAGCCTTCAGAAAACAAAAACAGAAAGACAATCTATCTGTTTAAACAGCCTTAGCAGATGATTTGTTTTCTAATATTTAGTGATAAATACATATAAATAATAATTGGGGCTCATAATATTTTCAATATCCAAAAAAATACGTACCAAAGGTTCTTCATTTTGAGTCCACGCAATATAATTATGTTCTTGCTGAATATGTTTAATCCAATTTTTTTCGCGTACTTCTTTATCACATACTCCACATTTAACAGTGTTTCTTGTACTATCGAGGGTACTGTCTAAAGTGCTATTCAATGTGGTATTCTAAAATAATTAGTTTTATGTATATAAAATCTAAATTTTATATAGTTAACTTATATTCAATATATAAATAAATAAGGCATTTTTTCAAGCATTAAGTACTTACCATTAAACACTCGCATATTTTTATGTGATTAAGGTATGAGTTCACATGTTTTTGATGATACCCACATTTTGAACAAACAAGTTCACCTATTTGTTTTACTATAGAATTTAAGTGTTTTTGGACGGATTCTTCATCATCTTTCTGAAAAGTAAAAAAAAGTAATCTATAAATATACCTAAAACAAAGATTATTTATTTGATTTGATATTATTATGATATTAATATATTTTACTTACTATAGCTGGTTCGCCATCAGCCCAAGCAATATAATTATGTTTTTCACCAATATGCGTGTACCAGTCACTTACTTCTTCTTGGCAAACTCCACACTCTACAACTTCACCAGGTTCAAAATTGCTCTGTAAATTTTTTTTTTCGTTTATTACTATCACTACATAGTATAAAACAAAGTCGCTTTCTCTGTCCCTATGTCCCTTTGTATGCTTAAATCTTTAAAACTACACAACGGATATTGATGCGTGTTTTTTTAAACCCTCGTCTGTCGGAACACAGATCTGTGCCAAAAATTTTGTACCCATAGTCTGTCGGAACACAGATCTGTGCCAAATCACCGCCGGTTGGAAATTGGCTCATTGTAACGCAAATATAGTTTAAATCTGCATAAACGACTATTTAGTTGATAGCTTATGAATTACTGAATATATAAAGTCCATCAATTAATAATTTGACCGATAAATATTCGAAATATAACAGTAATTATGTCATACTTTAGTCGAGTAACTTTTAACTTTTAAAGTTTTACAAAATGTAAAATTTTGCGGAAAGTTGAAAAACGGTAAGTATTTATTGCTCTTCTTATTATTATTGACTATATAACCTAATGTTTATGTGCCGAAATAATGAAAATTACCAACAATTATACCATAAATAATGGTTTCAAATATGTATCTACCATTTAACTGTACGTTGCTTAGTTTTTGACCCCTGGTAAATCATATTTTTTTTTACATATTGTATTTGTTCTTTACATCATTTTACGAGAAATTTTATGAAGATTTTAATGATATAATTCAAAATTTGATACTGTGTTCCATTTTAGAGATATTTCGTTTTCAAATCAGAACCGACAATAATTTCCCCGTAAAATCCACGTACAGGATGTTCACAAATTCAACGTCACTTTTTTTTTAAATTTCGTCTTCAATTAAATTTTTCAATTTCATACAATATAAAATGTACATATATGTTTTGTTTATATTGAAAGGTGTCGTTTTTGTGGTATTTATTGTCCTCAGGTTAAAAACGATATAATCAACTACAAAAATTATAGTCCGTAACCTTCTGCTTACGAAAGAATTCCAGAGACACATTTTCTGGAATTCTTTTAATTTTAGTATATTATGGTTAAAAGTGTATAATTATATGCTGGAAAATTAGTAAAAAACCTACATGGGATCAATGGTTTTCACTATGACCTATATATAGGACAAAGTGATACTATGTAATTTGTGTAGGACAAACTCGAAAAGAAATTTAACACTTTAAATTTTTTTTATTATGCTGTAGGTATCTTTTAATTCAGATTTTAGAATTCTTTATCTGTGCTATATGACGTTGCTATTTAACAAATTTCAAGACTCTGTTCACGGAAAGTAAGTTTTGATAACCTTGCAAATGTCGAAAGTTATGAAAATTTGCAGCATAAACGGTTGTATCTTTTGATTACGTTGGCATATATGTTTGATTAACTGTTTTTATTTTGTTTTTCTGTCGTCTCACAATTTCAAAATGAACGACAACACGGGAGTTGTCTTTTATCTCTATTTTTGAAACCCAGATAGTTCATAGATGTCACCACATACATATTTTGGGGTTATTTCTTTAAAACTGGAAGAATGTTTTTTAGAGTTTTGAACCTCAATACAATTCGCTCTTCAAGGAATCCGAACAAACCTACTTTTTATTATGTTTTAACTTTAAAAATTTTTTTTTAGTGAATTTTTCTTTATCTGTGCTGTAATACCTTGCTTTTAACCAAGTCCACTTAACTTTTGACAACGTGTTCACGGGAAGTACCCCGTAGGTTTTGATTCCCTTACAAGTAGTTGCGGTTTTCAGAATATGCCGAATATGAATATTATTTCTTCTGATTGCGTTGATTTAATTATAGCTTAAATTGTAAATCTGATTTTACATGTTTTTAATGAGAATATCAAGTTAATTTTATTTAATCAATCAAGTTAACACATTTGTTTTTAATGAGAATATCAAGTTAATACACGTAGTCGTTCATATGAGTTGTAAGTTGAAATTATTATTTTTTTTATTTGTAAATGGCAATTAAAAAATCATGTTCTTTGCAATTATTCTTATAACTGTTTTTATAAAACATTGCTTTTTACCAAATTTAAAGATTTTATGTACTTGGGAAGTACCCTGTCGGTTTTGATTCCCTTGCAAATGTCAAAATTTGCTAAAAATTGCAGTATTAACGGCTGCATCCCAAAGGGTTTGGTTTTTAAAGGTCCAGAACCCTAATAAGATTACGTCTGTCCATCCCATCTACCCATCTGTCTGTCTGTCTGTCAAGACCCATTTTCAAAGGAGCGCGTGATGTGACATTTAACTGAAATTTATATTGATTACTTGAGTCGATTGAAGCTGTGAAAAAATCAAACTTATAAACCAACGCAATCAAAAGATACAGCCGTTTATGCTGCAAATTTTCGCAAATTTCGACATTCGCAAGGGAATCGACACCTACAGGGTACTTCCCGTGTACGTAGAGTTTTGAAATTGGGGTAAAATAAGCTCTTATAGCGCAGATTGAGGAATAATTTCGAAAATCATAAAATTTTGGAGTTACAACATAATAAAAAATTGGTTTGTTCGGAGCCCTCGGTGTGCGAGTCCTCTCAATTGGCCGGTTTTTTATTCTTATGTACTATATGTAGTACATTCGTAGGCAGAACGTTATAGATGTAGATCGCTGTCTGAAGACGATTATTTTTTTGCATTCATGACTTTAAATAGCCTTGGAACATTACAGATTTAATAAAACGAATTAAATGCATCATTTGCAGTACGCCTGCAAATATAAATCTATCCTCTCATTTTGTAAATGACTAGCGATAACAATTATTGTATTTTTGGTGTCCAAACTGCTTCTATTACCCATAAGAAGAATGCAATTTTTTTATTTGAAGATATCACATTGCTGTCTAAAACTACATAATCAATAATTACTTATTTGTTAGGAACCCTAAATAAACTTCCGCCTTGATATTTTAATTTTCATTTGAAAATAAAAATATCTAAGTACTTAACTATTTGATAGGATTACCTTTTTCCGATTCGTAAGCATTTGAGTATCAATAAAAGAGAATTCAAATGGAACAACGATCCTTGTGGCAATGGAAGACAAGACACTCCAAGGCTTACTTTAACAATAGGACGTAACAGTATTTGAAATCAAGAAAATATAACTCTGTATACTTTTTCAAATGAACAGATAATAATACTCACACGATCAGTGTCTGGGAATTTACAGCTTTTAATTCATCCTTCCTGGTATCAGACCAGGATTCTTCATGAAATTCTACACATTACACGTTTTATTTTATTCCAATCAAAATATTGTTAAGTTTCATGCCGTTTGTGTACTATGGACTCCCTAAAGTTTAGGGCCTAAACTACTGAACCGATTTTAATACAATTTTACCGATTAGTTTATATCTTAATTACAATATGCTTGGAAATACTGCATGTATTGAAGTAAAATAAAAACTAGATTGGATAGCTTTCATCACTTTCCTGATCAAATTCAAGTGGAACCTCGTGGTAATAAATCGTCGTCTCAAGGAGGTCGTTGTGTTCGATGTATTATAAGAAAAAATGAACAGAAGTTAACGTTATTTGTGCTAAGTTGCAAATATTCCTATTTATTGGCCAATGTTGGCGTCAACACCACACATTACAACCACATGAGTATATAAATAGTACAGACACAAAGCTTCATAACAATTTTTTTGCTATCAGTTAAATAAAATTTATTTAAGTACTTACCTATTATTTCAATCCTTTGGATGATTGATATTTTTTTAGAGAATCTCTGTACTATTTATTTACTCATAAGCTAATTTACCCCAGGGACTAAATTATTTGCGTAACGCGTGTCTAAGTTATATGCATAAATAGGATTGGGAGCGTTAATTTTATTAAGGCATAACGTTCATTTTTTTTTAATAAAACAATAATATGATACGATTCTTTCTTCTATACAACTAGGGACATAATATAATGATTTTCATTTAGTATGTTTACTGATTCCTATTATTTGTTGATTTTTAGAATGATAACTATAACATTTAGAATTTAGATGTATATCATTTATATGTAATTGTTTATTTATTCTGAATCTTTAAGTTTATTGATTTTTATCCTTTACATAAGCTGTATTTTATAAAAAATGTTTCAAACTCAAATTTCCGTAAATTTTTGATTTATAAATTAAATGTAACGGTTTATAATTAAGTTATGGTATAATTAAATGTAGATTTCACATTTGTACAGCTTAGACATTTTTCTGAATGGATACAGTGCCTTTCGATTTGTAGTTGGACAACATTTCATTTTATACTATTACTAGCTTCCGCCCGCGACTCCGTCCGCGCGGAAAAATTAAGATTTATTTTTTTTCTACGTATTTTTCCGGGATAAAAAGTATCCTATTTTACGCCCAGGATTATTATCCTGGGTATAATTATACCAAATTTCATCGAAATCGAAACGTTAGTTTTCACGTGATGCCTTCACATACAGACAGACAGACAGACAGACAGACAAAAATTTTTTTAATCACATATTGGTATCGATCCAGTAACACCCCCTGCTATTTATATTTTCAATATTTTCAATGTACAGAATTGACCCTTCTACAGATTTATTATATGTATAGATATAGATAATAATTAAGAGCATGAAAGAAAAAAAAAGCATTTCTTCATAATGCTATTGTTACCACAAAAAATATTTTCTTAATCGCAAATTTTAAGAGAAAATAAATTAGAATTAAAATTGATGTGGAGACGTTATACATACAGACGTTAGAACAAAGTCCACCATAAGAATGACGTCATTTAGGAATAAGACGATTTTTAAACATTAATAAAAACCTAAATATTTCCAAAAAGTAAAAATTACTGTTAGTTTTTATCCAGTTTTGATTAAAATAAAAATTAAAACAAGTAGCAAAAAATTTTGAAATGTTGTAATTTTGGAGCACCCTGTAAAGTCTGTATTTGTATGAACATTATTGGGGATCGCGTCCGCTTATGTTCATGCGTAAACGATGATATTCATACTCAACTTTCTCGAATTTTTATAAAATAAACCTATGTTTTTGTTATATTCACTCAAAAGATTGTCTATTCTAGTATGAAAATACAAAAATAAAAATCTAAAATACCTTGATATTATTTTTTTATGAGTATTTTTCTTTACAATGTCACATTTATTCAAAATGTGTGGGAAAAAATGCTTCTAATAAGTAAAATAAACATGCCAGGGAGTAAGTAAGGTAACTAATATAAAGTTTGGTTATCTAGTTAGCATCAAAATTTACAAGAGTCTCACAGGTTAAAGTTTATATCACAAATTTTAATATCGAAAAAAATCGGCAAATCAGCGCCGAACGCTCGAATTTGCCCGACAGACAGCACCTTTTTGACGCGGCGCGCCGCGACAGCTGAGGGGTTAATAGATAGAGTGATTCAAGAGGAAGGTTTTAGTATATAATTTATTAGGTTTTAGACAAAGCGGGCGAAGCCGCAGGCGGTAAGCTAGTAATGTATATAATAGGTAGAATTTACTTGTATATTTATGTATGTATTAATATTTGCTGAAAAGAACTCAGTATCATTATAGGAATATTTACCTTCTCAGCATCACAAGTATTTATATGATCGAGGTAAGCTTTCACATATTTTCGGCAACAACCACATTTTGCGCAAGTCAACCCTCCAATTTGCTTCGCGATGGAATGTAAATATTGTCGAACGATTCTCTCATCCTCGAAATCCTAGTAAGAGATTAAAATTATTATGTTTTTACTCATAACATATACAATATACGAGTAATATAATCTAAGTAAAAAAAACTGCCTTGAGACAAATTCCACAACATGATTTAAGAACATAATAACTATTACTAATTAATAGAATAGAATATTTAATAGAGAAGCGAAACAAAATTAAAATTGGTGTAGGTGTAAGGAAGGAGGGGATGAAATCCTCTATTTAAACATCTGTGAACACTTACAATCGGAAGCTCCCCTTCCCTCCATGCAAGATAATTGTGCTCTTTTGCAATATGACCGATCCAATCGGCGACTTCCTTGTGACAAACTCCGCATTTTACAACATGGGCACCACTTGGCACGTCTATAAAACAGACTCCCTAAAATAGTTTTACATTTTCATTAATATAAAATTACGCACATTACACAGAGAGCTTATTTTTTATTTATAACAATATTGTTGTATTAATTAGTCATATGACTCACAGGAACTACGCTGCACTTGTTCACGTGTCGTAGATATTTCTTGGTATTTTCACGTTCAATTCCACATCGAGCGCAAATCAAATGCCCCAATTGATTTAAGATTTTATTTAGGTGGTCATAAACAACATCCTCATTTGAAAAATCCTGAAATCATTTTTTTCAACATACATTATTATTCCACAAAAACTTAAAAAAATGGAGAAATGTAAATTTGTCTATATTTAAAATGTTTCACTACAATCACATCATTAGTGATAAGATAATATAATATTTAAATAGAAATAATTTGTCAGGACAATCGATTTCATGGTTTAAGATGGTTTTAAAACACTAGATACCAATTCATACTCTATTTAAAGTAAATTTTACCCACCAATGGGGTATCACTTTCTCTCCACGCCAAATAACTGTGTTCTCTAGAAATATGTGCTATCCACATATCATTTCTTAGTTTTAATTGGCAAACTCCACAAATCACTGTATCATTTTGTTCTTCTTTCTCAATTTTAAGATTAACATCAGCTGTTGTATCCTAAAAAAAATAAACAGGTCACACAATTATTGTTTACCATTAGTTCAAATTAATTTTCGGCAATCAACTTAATATAAGGTATTATTAAAAATAGTATTCGTAAAAATTGACCAACCGACAAAAATGATTGATTCACATCACTTTGTCGAGTTTCAGGACTTTCCTGCGAAATTTTATCATCATAGTTGGCATTGTTTTTACTATTTCCGACTTTCGGCTTTTTCTTCAAATGAATCAAAGGAGTGTGATCCGATTCAAGCCTCTTTCTTTTCTGAAACATTAAAAAATACTGTTAATGAATACGAAAGCATTGGCGATTATCAAATAAAAATGAAATTATTTTACTATAAATTCAAAATTATTTTGGTTTCACTTACACCTCTTGTCATGATGGGTTTTTGTAAATGATCATCTTCTATGTTACATGGATTTGGAGCAATTTCAATTTCTATTTCAAATATTCTTTTTTCGCCAGAATCCTGCAAAAATAAAAGTAAACTCTAAATTAGTGAAACTGAATGACATAAAGATAATTAATGGTTAAAATAAAAATACTACCATTGATTCTGGAGTGCAGACATCAGATAATATTATGGTGTCTGATACAGGTTGGAGCTTTGCTTCTGTGGTGATTGTTGAGGGTTGCGGTCCCTAAAAAAACACATCCTTTATCATTACGAATCTTAAAAAATTATGACAATATTTTATATAATTGCGTACATAGAAAATGAAGTGTCCCCCCTAGTATAAAAATAGTCCCTTCTCATATTAATATAAACAAAATGTATTTTTTAAAGGATCTTTATTTTATATAATTATAGAACATAAACTTACATTAACTAAGGTCGAAATGGTGGTGTGGTTATCATCAGTTGTAATATCATCTTTCATATCATCCCTTAATATTGTTTGTTTCATCTTATTGGATTTATTATCAATGTTTGATTGTATTTCCGTATTCATATCAAAATCATGTGAAATATAGTTATAACAGATTTTACTATCTTCATCTGCAACATCAGCAATAATTTCTTCTCCAAATCTTTCTAAATTCATTTCAAATTTTTGGTCATCAACAAGAACTACTTTAGAGTCATCACTATAAATGCTAAATATGATATCAGAAGAACATTGGACACTATTACCAGTCAGGAAATGTAAATGCTCATAAGTCTCCTTTTCATCATAATAACTATAGTGTCCAAAATCATGACAAACACAAAATGCTTGCTCATTGAGCATTTCACTTATTTCTGTTGTATCACTGTTTAAGTCTTGAATGAGGGGTTTATTGTATGTTTCTTTCAAAGGCACATGAATTTTTAGAGGTTTTCTTGTATATGTCCGAAGACTTTCCTTATTATTTCTTATTGCTATGGTGTTTCTATTCACTAAATCATGACCACCCGGCTTTTCAACTCCCTGAATATGCAACTTGGACTGTATGCCACATCTATTCTTATTTAAAGGACAATCCTTAGAGATCAAGGAATTATTAAAATTGTTTAGAAATGAATCATCTTTGTCATTTTTTGCTTTATGATGTGTCTGATCTAAAATTTCTTTTGGATTAAGAATTAGCATATCACTAGATTGAACATATTCTTCTTGGTTACTTTTCTTATTCTCTGGGGGTAACATAATTTCATTGCCATTTATTTCTGTACAATGTGCTTTTTCTGCAGTTGTTCCATTTTCCCCAGCCATTTGTTCAATTTTTAAGTCATCTTTTGCACATGATACAAATTTATCAGAAATCAAATCACTTTTTAAATTAAAATCAACCTCTTCAGAATTACCATGATTTTGAGTTTTAATAAAATCACCTCCAGGTGTATTTTTATCTACTACCTCACCATTAAGCATTTTAGTATTAGAACTTTCATAATTGTCCTTAATTGCAGTATTATTTAAACTCTCTGATAAGGATATTGACACTGTGTTAGTAGAATTATCTTTTGATATGTTATTAATATTCTCAACATTATCATTATTTTGAATAGACTTAGGGTTTAGTTGTTTTGAGTTGCAATCAATTCTGTTTTTGTTCTGGGTATTTTTCGATTTTTCCTTTATTTTTTCTGTTGTTATTATTGAATTAATTGGTATTGGAATCAGGGTAGAATTGCTTGTTTTATCAAATGTCTTTAATTCCTTCATGTTACAAGGAGTAATGACCTCTTCAGATATTACACAAATTTTGTTATTTGGTTTTATTTTGCTCTTTATGCCATTGGTAACAATGTTTTGATTTAGAATTTGTGTATCCTTATTTTTGTCTTTAAAAGCAAAATCATGTGATTTAGCTATTTGCTTGTCATTATTTTCATTGATCAAGTCATTTGCATTTTCTTTAGTTGATGAAACAATTTCATGATTTATAAAATTGCTTTCAATATTTTCAAATTCAATATCTATTTTTTTGTCTTTGCCATTTTCATCCAATGAACTTGTACTAGAAACAATGTCATCACCAATATATGATGGAACACTAACTGATGAAGAAGAGAAGGTGGGACTAAGAAAAACTGACTCTTTCATTAAGTTTGCAGTTTCCATTATAGATGTATCTGGATCAACATTATTTGTTTTTGGTGAAGACATTTGAAACAAAGCTGAGTTGTCAACTTCATTATGAAGGATTAAATCTGAACCTAGAAAAAGAAAACAAATTAAAAATCAAAAATATGAAACTATGAATACATAATTAATTAATCTCATTACAATTGAATCAGACTTGTATCAGTTGCTGTAGATAACTTTCTTACTAGAAATTAAAATTATGATATCCATTGATTTAAAAAGGGTAGTATTTAAACGAGTGACTGTAAATTAAAGTTTTAGTTATCAAAAATAATTAATTGGGGTAACCGAATTACTAAGTGAGCGACTGACTGCGAGCGATGAAAAATTAATAGATCAGCAACTAACAAACATTAATTTGCGTTACATAAAATACAAAATGAGCAGCTTCATAATATTTGAGCGACCTAATATTAATTGTTTAAGTGACAAAATTACGTCTTGTATATTCATTATTTGGCATATGATTTATTTATACTGAGTGGCATTTTATCTTAATCGAAGTATTTCGAATAGAAAAATCACTTTGAAAGATAATATAATGGACAGAGTAGGTAGTATCAGTTCAATTTGTTTTTGAAAGTTTTATCAAATAACTATTTGAACAATTTATTCTAGTGTTTTTAGT
Organism: Colias nastes; assembly: GCA_907164665.1. NCBI lineage: Eukaryota > Metazoa > Arthropoda > Insecta > Lepidoptera > Pieridae > Colias > Colias nastes. The sequence goes on along the minus strand of CAJQZM010029052.1, from coordinate 17,776 downwards.
CGCTCTAGATGAGCGTAATTTAGTCGCTCACTTAGTAATCTATTCGCTCAACTAGTAATTTAATCGCTCATATAGTAATGTAATCACACAGTTAGAATTCTAATATATCAAATGGATTAATCACAATCCTCCTTTAGTACGCTCAATCTGTATTTTATTATCAACTAATATTCGTTGCTTGTTTAGTTTATTTGTCGATTACTCAAATTCATACCGCTCAAGTTATTAAATCAGTATCTCATAATCAGTCGCTCACTTTATTTTCAGTCGCTCGTTTTATTATTCCCCATTTAAAAATGAATTATGATTTAAAAGGGATTTTTTATTATTTATTTATATTATGAAGTTGATAATCAACTATTTTAATTTTATCTCCAATGTACCTGAGTAGGTGTAAAAATACTATATTGTATTCTATTACTAGTCCTTTTATAATTTCAGATTTAAAAACTCCATAACATGATACCAAAAAAGCTTATTTAAAAAAAATACTTCACCTAAAAAATGCTTTTAGTGAACATAATTGAAATATAAATGATGTAAGTACTCACCACTGTTATTTAATTGATCTTTTTGTTCATTTAGACCTGCATCAATATTACCTATAGATATACCCAATTTCTCTAATAATTTTGGAGGTAATACCAACACCTCTGTTGTTTCATTGTCAGATTCAATCACAGGACCTTTCACAAACGCTTTTCTTTTTCTTGTTTTACTTGAACTCATTTTTATGTTAAAACAAAAAAATTATTATTTATGATTCATTCGAGATTAATTATCTGAAATTAATGGGTGAAATCATGGTTAAATAAAAAGCTTTTGAAAAAAATTAAAAAAAGAAGAAAATTTATTGGATTTGAACCATGTTCTCTTTCCAGAACATCAACTGAAAGCAGTGCCAGTCAGACAAAATGCTAAGAGGCAATATAACTTTAGACTAAAATTTTGATTCATTTGTTACAAGCAATGTTCAATTTTGAAAAAAAATATACTAAGATAAATTATGTAAGATAATGGAGAATTTTTGTAAGTACATATTTTAATTGAACAATGTAATAAAATTATAAATCATACAATCATCAATCAATCATCACAAGCTATCGTAATAAAAAAGGTATTGTTGAAAAATAAAATTATTAATCAGAATAACAATAAAAAAAAAATCACTCGGGGAATCGATCCGTGGACACTACGGCGTAAAAACCACGTGGTGGCTACACAGCCAAATTGATATGATTTCACCATTGTCAAAACACGAATTATATTGCCCACAACAAAAGTTGAACATTTATTATTATATATCACATTATCTAACATAATTTTAAGAGCATTTACAGTAAGTTCTTACTTACATCCGTAAGATGAAAATCAGAAAATTATTAGTTTAACCCAATAGAATCTTTAAATATTGACACGTATTAAAATTTTATTTGTATCCTTAAATTTATCTCAATCTTAAATTGAATTGCTATTTTTTAAATTAAAAAACAATTTTCACTAGGTTAAAAACTTATAATCCCACATATTTATATTATGCTTTTGACAAGTGACAATTGACAATTGCAGAAATGACATTTGTTATTCCTGATATATATTACAGTAGTATAGAGCGCGTGTATTGCACAAATTGCTTAGTGCACATCGTAGGCAGATGAGCTATAGATACTATATCGATGTGTGTGTGACCAATAGGGATGGGTAGGTATCAATTGCGGGTTGAGCTATCGATAAGTTATGTAAATAAATATGTATCTTAACCCTTTAACGGTCATAAGGAGTGGGCAGTGGAAAAATAAAATTGATAGTGGTTAGGGGTATGTAATAGAAGTAAAAAGATATCTACATATAAATATATACATATATATATATATTTCTATGGTGGGAAAAATATTCCCTCTACCAGTCAGATGTTCTCTATTGCGTTATATATATAAATCTTTTCACGCGACCAGCCTATCTTTTACTGTTATTGGTAATATTTCAAATAAAAATCTTTGCAATTATCAAGTTTTTTTTTTATTTATTACCAAAATCAAGATTGTTTATTTATTACAAAAATCAAATATTTTGTTTTTTACATAAATCTAATGTTATTGTTTATGAAATTCGCTGAAACATGGTGCTATGCACAGTGCGACTTGGCACTTTGCGCACATAATTTTCGAACGCTTATCGTTCGTTTTAGTGCTGCACAATTTACATCTCTTGTACGATTGCAATTGGCACGGCATGTGATCGCCCACATTGGTATACCGTACTTCTTCGGGCACAGCACTAATAGTTTTTTGCCGGTTTTCATTTGTGATCTTCCGCCTGCTCACATAAGATGCCATACTACCGGTCGAGCGTCTCTTCCTGCTGGTAAAACCACAGAGGTTCATCTATATTTTCCAGAATTTGCTGAAGGCGAACTGAATTAAAATTTGGGCATTCTTCATCAGATTCTAAATTATCCTCCGAAAGATCCGGGTCATCGGGTAAGCCAAACATGTCTTGAAGGGCCTCTATTTCAAAATCTTTCAACTGCCGATTCATCTCTGAAATGAAGCAAAAAAGGAATTGTAAGCTAAAGCAACCACCACAAAATCGAGCGCCACACAGACAGAGGGAATATACAAACAGTACAGGCAGATAGGCAGAGGGAATATACAACCCACCACAAAAAACCAAGATTGCCCAAAACTTCCAAAAGCAGACTTGAAAATCTTAACATTTTCCCTAAGAATAAGATCAAATAAACCATAAAAAAAAGAAATTACCTTATAAAATTCGAAGATCTTCTAAATAAACCCTGCTTCAAACTCGTAGAAGAAAAAAGTTCACTTTTTTACGTTCTCTGAATTCCCACGAAAAAGTATTAATGTCAACTGTCAAACTTTTTAATGTCAAACTGTCAATTTACAATCATAAATGTTGCCTGAATTAAAAAATATGGATGTTGAACGGAATTTCGGTACAAAAAATAATAAAAATCATGGTGGTGAAAATATCGCCTATAACTGATAAAGGGTTAAGTAAATTTTATGCTCAATATGTTATTAAAGGAGAAATGTATGAATAAAGTATAAATATGTAATTTTAAATTTGTTTACCAACTGAATAAAGTGTGTTCATTCCATTTCAATATTTCTTGTATTAATTATTATAAGTACTTTAAAAAAATGTTTAATTGGAATATCTGAAAAACGTGTGGACTTCTTAAATATTAAAGTTAATAAAGTAAAAGATCGGGTTTAGTACTATTTTTTTTAAATAAATCAAATCTATACTAATATTATAAAGCTGAAGAGTTTGTTTGTTTGTTTGTTTGAACGCGCTAATCTCAGGAACTACTGGTCCGATTTGAAAAAGTCTTTAGGTGTTGGATAGCCCATTTATAGAGGAAGGCTATAGGCTATATATCATCACGCTAAGACGAACAGGAGCGAAGCAATGCGGGTGAAACCGCGGGAAACAGCTAGTATATAATAATAGTATTTAAAAAATGTTAAATAAAAATAAGAAATAATTAATAATTTAAAATGAAATAATAAACAATATTAATAATTTTTTTTATTCAATTTTATCAATTCTATACCTACCAAAATCTTCAAAAATCAATTTAGCGGTTAAAATATAATATCGTAACAATACACACTTTACATTTACACTATAATAAATTCGCATTCATAATATTAGAAAGTGTATGATACAAAACATAGGTACCACAAAATTATTTTTAATACATTTTTAAAAGAGTTTTAATTTTGAAGTTAAATAAATAATACCTATGTTAAAATATAGTTCTTCTTGTAAACTATCGAGTACAGCGTTGGTCAAGTCACATCACTACGATCACGTGGCGGCAGTGAGGCACGCGAAGGGTGCGCGAGCGAGCCTGCGCGTGTCCGCCTCCCACTTCCCCTTCACCCCCGCGATGCTAGATTTATTTTCATAAAAATAAATACAACAATCGATTTACCGATGAAATGTGATACTGGATTTCAATTTTGTGTTTTTTATAGTATTTTTCTTGCAAGATCAAACTGCACATTTCACCATGTTTATTCGTAAATATGAAAAAAATCCCAGAGAAACGCACTTCGATAGCACTCAACCACGACTACGAGCGCTCGCGGCGGGAACGTCGTGTTGTTCCCACCTGTGCCTACTGTTCCCACTTGGTTGTTCGCACTCTATAGATAGTATATAATATACTCTAAGTTCCTGACATTTCACACATTCACATCACAGAAAGAAATCTATAATAATTAATGATTAGAATCTATTCTTTTTCTATTATTTTTCTATTATTTTTCTATGTGCTTATTTATTATCATATTTATGTACCTGTTTAATACCTATGCACATTCTAATACAAAAGTCCCTGGAATACGCGCGAATACGTTCATTTCCATACAAACGTGTAGATAACGAAAGCGCGTTAAAATGGATAAGGATCTTTTCAATAGCGCCGTTGCACGACCGAGCAAAACGCGTGAATTTTATTACGCAGTGCGGACATAGCCATACACTTAATTTATAAATTAAGTCTATTGCACTCTAAGATTGCACTGCACAAAATATTCGCGCGAAGATTCGCACTGCTTCGCGTTGATTTTGCATCAAATTTCGGAAAAATCCGCGTGGTGATAAAACGCTGTGTAGACACCACAGGTAGACACAGATTTACATTTGGATAATTTCAAACATGTTGGATCGTCAACGAACTTACTCGACGGTTTTTAAGTACGCGTACTTGGGGTGACACACGAGCGAAAAAGGTCGTCGAGCCACAAGTTCGCGTAGGTACTTACTCGTACGTCTATCACCCCTTTTATGTCTTGTCCACAGCTGATATTATGTCAATGTCAATTACTTTGAGAGTTGAGACAGGGAATAGGGATAGCGTGGTTGAAGTTTTGTTATTTATTTACTGAATGGTATTAGTTTTAAAATAAATTATTATTTCTCATTAAGGCTTTGACTTAATAATACCAACATTATGGGGTCTAAATCTAAAGCCTTATCTTTTAACGTGCAATCAGAGTGCCCATTTACAAAGGCTCGTGCCGGCCTTATGAAATTACCGCATTATAGTGTAAGGACACCGGTATTTATGCCTGTTGGGACTCAGGTAAAGTAGAACTACGTATTTTTAATTAATTTTAATTCACAAAGGACTTGATTTTGCCCCATAGACATACTTAAATAAATATCTTCGCTATTTCCTATATAAAAATTAATCCCTATTTCCCTTGGTCACGGAATCTCGCGTGAACGGCTGGACCGATTTCGATAATTTCGATAAAGAAAAACTCAAGTTGCGACAAAGAAAAGAAAATGGAAAAAACTAATGCCATGTAAACTTCACGGGTTTGCGCGAAGACAGGACATAATCTGTCGGGTCAGCTAGTGAATAACAAAAATCTGTAAAAGTAAGAAAAATAAATATTCTTTTCGTATTGAAAAGTTATCTACTATATACATTTTTGCAGGGTACAATGAAAGGACTTTTACCAGATCAGCTTGAAGATTTGGATTGTGAAATAATTTTAGGAAATACATATCATCTGGGCAATCGACCTGGAACTGATACATTACAAAAAGCAGGTGGTTTGCACAATTTTATGGGATGGAATAGAGCTTTACTTACAGATTCAGGTGGATTTCAAATGGTTTCATTGCTTAAATTAGCTGAGATAACTGAAGAAGGTGTCAAATTCAGATCACCATATGATAATTCTGAAATAATGTTAACTCCAGAAAAATCAATAGAAATCCAGAACTGTATAGGTGAGTAGTATTCTTATTCTCTCTAAAATAATTTTCTAAAGAAAAAGGAATTGAATTTTTTAGATAATATTTTGATCTTGAAAGCTAACAAATTTTTCAATAATTATTAAATGATCCTTTTTAGGTGCTGACATTATCATGCAATTAGATGATGTAGTGAGGACTACTTTTCAAGACTATGATAGAATTAAAGAAGCAACAGAAAGAACAAGTAGGTGGCTTGATAGATGTATCAAAGCTCATAAAAGACCAACAGATCAAAATATTTTCCCAATTGTGCAGGGTTTGCTTAACAAAGACTTAAGGATCCTTAGTGCTACTGAACATATGAAAAAAGATGTAAATGGATTTGCTATCGGAGGTTTGAGGTAATAACTAATATTTTTTACCCAAAGAAATATTATAATTCATTTAAACTGTATAGATAGAATCAGAACTTATTTTGCAGTGGAGGAGAAGCAAAAGATGATTTCTGGCCAATAGTCAGTTTGGGCACAGATTTGCTTGATAAAAATAGGCCTCGCTATTTAATGGGTGTAGGTGTGGCTATTGATTTAGTAATCTGTGTTGCGTTGGGTGTTGACATGTTTGACTGTGTCTTTCCTACAAGAACTGCTGTAAGTGTTTTTATACAAGTAAACCTGTTTATTATTTAGTTTACACAAAAGAGATTTAAGAAAGATTATAATTTGTATATTTTTTTGTTTCAGAGATTTGGATGTGCTCTAGTAAATAAGGGGCAATTGAATTTAAAACAAAAACAGTATGAAACAGACCTCAATCCCATAGATAAGGATTGTACATGTTCTACTTGTAAAACATACACAAGAGCCTATTTGCATTGTATTGTTTCAGTTGAAACTGTTGCTTGTCACCTTATTTCAGTACATAATATTGCATTCCAGGTAAGAAAAGTTATTACTTAAAGAATATCTCATTTTGATTTTTTTACTAAAAAGCTAATATTATATTTTATTGTTTCTCAGATGCGTTTAATGCGAACAATGAGAGATAATATAGAGAAGGGAACATTTCCTGAATTTGTCAAGAACTTTGTTAATGAATTGTATCCAGATAAACAGTTTCCCACTTGGGTGGTTAATTCACTAGCATCTGTTAGAATAAATATTCTTGAATAATATACCACTTTGTTTTCCTTCTGAACTAAAATAAAAATGTGCTTATAGAACCTATCATAATAATTGTGGCAGATGTACTAAGGCACCAAATAGAATACATGATTATCAATGTATAGCTTACGGTACAGTCTGCCAGATGCAAGTATCCATGATGTGCTCCATAAATTCAAATTCCATCAAAACAAACATAATAGCAATAAGTTTATTTTTACATGAAATCATCAGAGTCATTTCCATCATAATTTGTTGTCATATTTTCCTTTTTCATTAATGTTGAATAACTTCTTAGTTCAGCTTCTTCTTTCTTCTTTTTCTCTTCCTCCTTCTCTTTCTCTTTCTTTTCCCTTAAAACTTTCTTCTTGTCTTCCCTTTCCAATCTATCCCTAGTTTCTCGTTCCAGTCTTAAGTCTGGAAAATCCTCCTTTTTTGTTTTATTTAACCTATTAATTATATCGTTACATCTTTTGGCTACTCGCACTTTTCTTACATCTTTATCTTTGTGAAAAGCTACTTGGCCAACCTTTAAAAAAACTTACATATTAAAAGAGTGTATTTAATACATAAAATTATAAGATAAACAAAATGAAGTGTGCTTACCTCCATACTTGGGGTTTTCTTTAAGTTAGACCACATTGTATATACAATATCAATATCATTCATTTTATTACCCATGATGGAATTTGCTTTAACCAGCTGACATGCATCATCCAGCACAGAATTAGGAATGTCATCTATTGTTTGTCCCTAAAACATTTTTAAGTACTAATATAGAATTCTATGAAAACCAGACTTAACAAAATAAACAACACAAAATATCTTACAGGAGCTAGTCTTAGATATACATGAGCTGAAGACACTTTATCAACATGGAACCAAACATCCTCAGGCCATCCCCATTTAATTAAGTCTTCATCTGTTTAATATAAATAAAGATTTCGTTATAAAATGAATTGATATCACACATAATATAACTTTTGAAATCAAATGTAGAAGAGAGCTTACTTTCATGTTTGTCGGCACCCATAAATAAAGTCACAGGGGGTGACACGACATTACTAGTAAAAAAGAACACCATATTATATATCTAAAAAGTTAATGAAACACCATTTATATCCGTACTTTAAATGCAGGCTTCATAAACTTGAAAAACTTCAAATTTAGGAAAATTTTAAGAAAGGAATGTGATTTCTATTTAAAAAAATATCGACATGTGTCAAATGAATATTGCTAACCGTCAAGTTGACGTTTGGTTGTTCCGTAGAGGGAGAATTCTCACTCTACGGGTTGTTCTTTTAGCTGGCAACATGACGCGATTTAAGTATGACATTCACATTCAGATTTTCGACTAATCGTTACGGTCGCGCCACGGTCGCGCAAATAATAATAACAAAAAATTACGCAACAATGCTTTATTAGTTTTTTAAATTTTTGCTGTTTCAAATGTTCCTAGTCCCAACCGAAAAAAAATGTTGTGTGGTTTTATGAAACCACGGTAAAAGTGAAACTTACGATAATTATCGTACAAATACGATAATTATCGTACGTCACGCGACATGCGCTACACAGACCAAAAAGTTTGAGACGATGTAATAAAAGTTTCACTTTAAAATCTAACAAAGCAAAAGTCATGAAAGTCAGATCAAGAGCTGCTGATTTATATTATGTGGTGTAGACTGTTATAGTAACTGTGGTGTAACTAATACGCAATAATTTTTGTAGGTTATATACCTATCCTATTATCAACCTTTGGCAACACAGACGAGTTTGTCAGCTGCCTGTCAATTTGCCAAACAAAATGTCAAAATAAAAAAAAATGTATGTACACTGTTGTGGTTAATGAAATTAATCTTGTTATAAGTTCTAAACGAGTTTATAGTCATGAATATTTTCATTGGAAAAGTTATACTGCAATAAAGTTTATCAGCAGTTTCAATTCCTTTGAGGAATGAACATAAAGAATTAAAAGTTGAGGAATCCCATAAGGTTTAGATTTAAATTCAGATTGCCCCAAAAAGTGCAATATCTTGTTATAATGGGTAGTCCAGAACGTGAACTTTGTCCACCTCCATCAGAAGAAGATGAGCTTACTCTGCCACGAGCTAGTATAAATAAAATGATAAAAGAATTAGTACCATCGGTTCGAGTGGCTTTTGAGTCGAGGGAACTAATATTGAATTGCTGTACTGAATTTATTCATCTTATAAGCTCTGAAGCTAATGAAGTATGCAACCAAAGCAACAAAAAAACTATAAATGCAGAACATGTACTCACAGGTCAGTTAAGACTCATGATTACTGGTAATTTGTTAGGTATCTATGTGATTCATAAAAAAAAATCTTAGAATTATGATTAGATATAAACTTAAGTACAGTAATAGACGTTAAATAATTATAAAGTTTCAGATTTCCATAAGATTTAGATTTTAATTAAGTTTGCATGCAAAAAGGAATATTATATCTTGAAAAACTGGGCAGTCTAGAGCTTAGGTAAGCTTTGACACCAATATAAAGCTGGAGTCCCACAGCCTGTAAAAAACATTTTTTTAAATTACAGCTCTCGATAAACTGGGATTTAGTGACTACACAGTGGAAGCTGAGGCAGTCCTTAAAGATTGTAAGGCAGTTGCTGCAAAACGCAGGAGGCAAAGCACAAGGCTTGAAAATCTTGGTATACCTGAAGAAGAACTACTGAGGCAACAACAAGAGTTGTTTGCAAAGGTATGTTTTTTTATATTATGCCCCAAAAAAAGTTAGAGATTTGAAAGATGTGGGTTTACTTACATAGACATTTTTATTCCAAAAAAAATTACACATGGTGATAGATATTTAAATGCTCTCAATGGTGATAAAAATTGACAATAGTTTTTGTTCTTCCACTCTTTTATATTCTGTCTATTCAATATTATTAACAAATACACTTATTCAGTATTGTATGTATAATTTATTACAGGCCCGCGAGGAACAAGCAAAGCAGGAACAGCAGCAATGGTTATTACTGCAGCAACAAGGCCTGGTTGGATCTGAAGGTACTCCACAACCGTATATCCCACCTATGCTACCGAAGCAAGAAGATGAAGAGGATGATGACTACTCATAAATTTGCCAACTGAATAACTGTCAATTCACTCTGAGAAATAATTATATAAAATGTTAAATGGAAATTTACTTAAAGAATGCAATGCCATTTTATTATAATGTACAAGTAAAGATGTTGGAAAATGTTCCCCCATTGATCTTACTAGGCATACCTGAACCAGACTCACAACACAATATTTTAAAATGTTGTTTCAGCATTCAATGATCTCATTTCAGAAGCAATTTTATTGAAAAACAAACCTGTTTCAAGATTATTAATTAAAATAAAACCATTTTCAGTGCCTACTTAAATTGTATACCTATTGTGTCCATACATAGAAATAAAAATATGCTGTAAAATAAAAGGTTTTGTCAATGTTATGTGTGTTAATTTTTATCTTAAAAATATTACATATATAATATCCTTCTAAATCTTCTGTTTGTTCCTCTTTCACGCGTAAACCACTGATTGGAATTTGATGATACCTGGCGGCTGGCACCAGAATAATACATAAGCTATAGAAATGCTTGATTTTGTCTGTTTGTCATAACTTCGCTATCTTAAACTGCGAAGATAAAAATATAATTATATACCCACTTGATTTGGTATGGCACCAAACCTTTGGTTAAATACGCGTTCATAAAATAATTTTATGCTTGCATAGGTCCGATCGCACTAGGTGTGCGTAACGACGCGACTCGACACCATCTCGATACTGCAATACTGCCTCTGTGGACAAAGCTTAATATTCTTATAATATTAGTTAATTTTAACATTAATTTATATAAACAAAATAATACGATACATTCAAGTAGAGTAGGTATTACGAGTTACGAGAGTACTTATTTTTACCTATTAGGTATACGTGAGGTATACCCACAGCCACATACCATCACAGAACAGTGCATACCATACATAAGTTCTTGCCAAGTTCTTGCATAAAGATAGTGAGTAGTGACATTTACCTAGTTACCATAAACTTACCTTTGTAAACAAGACAGAAATGTAGCGTTTAAACTTTAAACGAAACTCTCAAGTGCTCCTTATTCCTATGCTTATCTTCACAAAACCATGAGCTATAAAAAATGAATTCCAGTGATCCCAGAAAGAAGACAAAAAGAACAAAAAATAAGAATTCCTTAGCCACGAATAATAATTCTCAACAGACTCAACCATCTGTTGGTGAATTCAATATTTTCATACCTATAGAAAATAAGTAATTGTAGCAAATCAGGTGAAAACAAGGGGTTTTCAATTTTACAGAATGTTAATCCTAGAAATAAAGACAATACAGTTGATTGTGTGAAACACCAATGCCCTTTATTAGCGAAAGATTCGGAGTGGGTGGATTTTCTGGAGAGTACATCGTACGACATAAAATTGAAGGACCACAATAATAATCCAGCTGGTGAAGAAGTACGGTTACGTAATAATAAATTTTAAAACCTTATACAACTAGCTTTCATAATAGATTCTTTTAATTAAGTTTATAGTATCGTTATAAGAATTTCATAAGGAATTTCAATAAGAATAAAAAATTTAAAAATTAGCTAACGATTATATGTAATGGCTTAATATCATCTTAATAATTCAAGATTGCTTTCTATATTACTTGCTTTGTGATTGCTTTATCTTTAACAAGCATTTGCATTTCATTCTTTATCTCATTAACGTAGTCCCATAACGTCTCAAATAGATTTTTTTTAATCGCTTGATCAATCTAGAACCTAAAGCCTATGATCGTTTTTATGATTTTGAAATCTAAGTACATCCGAAGTAGACCGTTCCAACAACAATTTGTCCGAAATGCATTTAAAAATCACCTTCAATAATATTTTTTTACAAGGGTTATGTAAAAAAAAAAATTGTAATAGCTTCAGGCTAGCTAGGTACTAGTTATTATTTTGTGCTTCAGACATGTATGTTTGTATGTAATCGACCCCTTTATGCTCGATTTTTACCCATAATCTTTATAAACTTATGGCCTATCAAGGATCGGATCGGTGACAATACAATAATTTTATCTTTTAGCGTGTTTATTAGTTCTTGTAGTACACATAGGTAGTAAGTACATACATGTATTAATTATTTCATATACAAAGGTACAACCTGAAGATGATTCTCTAATTAAACCTATAGCGCTTATGTTTCCAAATCTTTTGAATGAAGACAGATTGCCATTAGAAGGAATTGTTAACAGAGCAATATCTACTACAGAAGTAACAAGGCATTTAGTTGGTCATAAAGCAAACTTTTCCTTCTTGAGAAAAGTGAACCGCTTAATACCTCCCGATAAGGTAAAGTATCTATAACCTACTCGTATACCTAATATGTACTGAAAATAATTATAACTAGGTACTATAAGTAGTACATCTATATACCTATTATGTGTGGTGTTTTTCCGCTCGCGACTTCGCTCGCTTTGTCTAAAACTTAACAAATTATATACTTAACACCATCCTCTTGAACCACTCTATCTATTAAAAATAACCGCTTAAAAATCCGTTGCATACCTAAGGACATAATATTATGTAGCTTTAATGATTACCTAATGATCTAAGGTGTGATCTAAGGCTACCATATAGATATACCTAGAGGCTAGATATAGACATCGCGATCGGGACATAGAAAGCGACTTTGTTTTATAATAAACGGGAACTACCTATGCGGGTTTTACTTTGAAAACGCCTGCGAAGCCGCGGGTGGTTTGTTGGAACGTTTGCCAGCCTAAACAAAAAAAAACCATTATTTTTGAAAATAAAACTTGATTCAAAGATTTTCGCAAATTTGCTTGCCACACCCGAGAATCAAACTGACTAAAATATGTTAAAATAATTACACTCTGCACCTATCGATCGTTAGCATTGAGATAATATTACTATGTATGGAGGAGACACCACGAGCAAAATGTGCGCCATTTTTTTGCTCTAACTAAGTTTTAGAAATTATTATCTAGTTAGGTACTTACCGATGAAAGTTATTTCTTTGCACTTCCGTATTATTTGTATTATTTGTGCAATATCGTAACACACACGAAGGCATATTTGATGCGTTTCACTTTAAAACGAATAAAAAATGAGCGTGCAGTTACGCCATATGGCGTAGGTGTTGAGCGGAACATAAGACGTGATGTAGACGGTGTCGTCTCCATATGTATATCTCAATGATCGTTAGATGAAATTTCTGATAATTCACTTATGAGGAACACCATGCCTACCTACTTACTACAATACTAGCCTTTATCCCGTGGCTTCGCTCGCGTTCTAAATGTAAATCTAAGGTCCATTTTCGAGTCCTCAAATAAAACGTACAGTAGAAATGGTAGAAATATATACCTAACAGGTAACTAAGAATAAAAATACGATACGTTAAGTAGTTACCAACATGGTTTCGAAGCATAGAAATCTAAATAACAAGACAGAAGTGCTATAATGTCATAATTCGTATGAAAACCGCTGTCGCCAAAATCAACACATTAAATTAGACCGATAGCTAAACAGTACACACAAGTAAACTATGCCTTTTATTGGACAGCTTGATTTTAGTGAAAACTAACTTAAATATTGAATTAAGCTTTTTAATATGTATCGTAACGCACGAATTTACGGTTTATTTTAGAATAACATCCCTAAGTATATGAGACGTTTTGTTTCTTTTTGCTCCAATACGAAAAAATTCGGCTTTTCTACAACAGAGGTTGTTAATTTTCAACGTATATAACTTTGAACATAAACTAATAGAAATAAGGTTGAAATTTGTGTTAAACGTTATAATAAGAATGGTCGACTGTGTCATTCATTGTTATTTCGATTACTATGGTGACACTCGTAATACTTGTAAATATTCTATAATTTTAAGGAAAAACGGCATTATTTCTAAAAAAAAATATTTACCGATGAAATATTATTCCTTTATTAGTATAATTACTATTACAACTTGTGGAAGAATTTCCGCAATGGGAAATGCTGAAACACACCATGTTTACACACATACGTCTCCAGAGCAACTGAACAGTGACGAACACACTGGTGGTGTGAGAGTCACCTGAGTGGCGACAAGGTCACGCGCACTTACGACTTCTAGTGTCTTGTTATTTAGATTTCTATGTTTCGAAGATTATATTGATGATAATAATGATTATTTCGAAGATTAGTTATACTTGATTTTATTTTTTTCTTTTATAGGTATGGCTAGAAAGTTTATCAGAAAAAAGCATTTCGTCGAATTCGATTAACATTACTGAAGACCAGGCATTTGATCAAAGCGCTGCAGGTGTCTATTTAATTAAAATAATATTACATAAGTATTCAAATAATTAAATCTCCAGAATTTAGTTTTAACTCGGTGGCTCTTGTGTTTTTTTTAACAATATTCTTAAACTTTGTAAAATTAGAATTACGTTCGTAAACTGATTAAATTAATCCATGTAAATTGTAAACCCAACATAGCCACATTACCTGCAGCATACGTCAGTACGTATGGCTCGCTGCAGACTTCTTGCGATTTGATCTCTAATTCCATTGTAGAATATTTTATTTTATATTTTAGCCGTCGATACGAATTCAAAAGCAAGTTCGTCTACGCATTAAGAATGTAGTGAAAAGTGCAGCCTGTGATTTTTTCTGAAAATTAAATAATATACCTACAGTATGGAGCCTTTAATTTTAAATACCTACTTGTACGGTAGGTATTAAGGTGGAAGCTTAGAACTCAAGGAAAATGAGAATAAAAGAATGGGATAATTTCTGTGGAGGCGTATAGGAACCCATTTTAGCTCCTAATTACGAAAAAAATTATATGATCAAAATCCGAGGAGTCGTAACTACTCAAAGGTTATTAAAAAGACCAAAACTTGTTAAGCGTGTATATTCAATATTCATTTAATTGTATTAACAATATAATAATTTACATAAACATGCTTGCTTTCCTTATAATATGTATCTGAAACCACAACCATTTTTATTCCATTACTTAATTTTGAAACACAATCCAGTGGATTTTTAATTTTGTACCAAAACATTTTATTAGTCGTGTCGTGATCGCACAAAATAAGCGCAAGAATTGTATATTTTTCTATTATTTTTATAGCAGCAACGAAAATAATAAAAATAAGCGTAAATTGGATTAAAAAAAATATATTGAGTCATTGTTTCATTATAAGTATAAACCTACAAATGAAATAACTATAATATGTGATCATCACACTGTGTAAGAATTCATTTAGATATATAATATCAAATAAACTGGAAACTTAAATGGAAGACAAACAATACTTTTTACAGTTTTTAAACTATGTACTTTAGGGTCTCCTAAATATATTTAAAATATTGAATTTATTTAAACGTGCGTTATTTTATTTTACAAAATTACATATATTGCTCTTAAATATTCTCTCTTATAACTGTAAAAGTAAACTATTACTTATTTACATAGTTTAATTAAACTGCACATTATCTTTTATTGTCTTTTATGTTTACATTTGAGTATAAAGATAGTAATTAGTACTAAGAATTGAAACGTTATAGATAGGTAGGTGGATTAAGATTACCTATTAAATGTATATTAGGTATGAACTATGTACTTCAATCATATAATATATAATAATGGATGAATTTTAAATATCTGAATATAATATTGTGCAACAATATAAAAAAACAAATCAAGTTATGGTCAGTCATACCATAATCTCACCATTTATACATTAAAATAACAAATAATAAAATGCGTTTCAAATATAATTTTCTAGATAGTTAACAAAAATATAATAATCGTCCATCACAACATAGTCATAATACATTTAAAATAAATGCTACTCATATTGGAAACACATTCTAATGATATACATAATGACCCCGCTGAGCACAACAGCTGCAGCGGTAAGCAATCGTCACGCGCGAGTTCTTGGACGACACACGGCGTCGCTTGCGCGCGAGAAGGCGTATTGTCATCGGGTTGGTTTACAAGCTGCCAATTTTCGGCCTCGAGTGCGTGCCTCGTGCCGCGACTTGGTGTATTCAAACCATAATACATTTGGTATTAAAGTTGTGTCTCGTATCATTAACATTTCACATATTTTCCTGAAAATTAAATAGTCACATATAATTATGCCTCCTTACATTTTTTCCTACTAATATCATTTACTTTAAACTACATTGGATGGTCATTGTTCAACTCAAATCAAATCAACAATTTTTTATCATGCAGAGACAATTTGTGCAAAATGATTATAGATTATCACTTCAATTTTTCATACTTACAAATTAGCCACTTGCGGGAATATTGGTGTGAATATTTTATGCACAACAGTGAACCAAACTGTTGCAGTAACAAATCCAACTAGGCCACCAACAACAACTTGCCATGTTGTGTGGTATTCTAGATATACTCTCCCAGCACATACAATCAAGGCTAATAAGAAACAATTACTTACAATAATAACTTTCCATAAAACTGATATTATGTTATTATTGTTTATATGGTGTAATCTGAAACAAAGTGAGACAAATTAATGCTAAAGAATTACTGTTAATTCAAGTATTAAATATGAATTAATTTTTAATTAATATAAATTTTATTTAAAATAAAATAGTTCACCTTATTATGAAAAAGTATAAGACATATATACTAAAAAACCATATGAATTGTGCATGTGAGGAAGGCATTCCATATTCATTATATAAATGTCCCCTAGATAGTGGCCTCTTTTCACATATAATATGTTTTAATATTATATTCAAGAGCTCATTTACGAGAGTTCCTATAAAAAAAGCTATCTGAAATGTGAACAGAAAAACATGTTATCATCAATGAAGTCAATAAATCAAAACATATAACTAGGTATGTTATTTATTTTGAACATCTAATATGGAACTCTAAAGTACATTATATTATTATATGTATTAGTAAGTATACTTATTCAGTAACTTACTGTATGCAGGTCTCTTCGAAATAAGATCAAGGCGATAAAACCAGCGCCAATTCCAAAAGGTGCTAAACTGGTAAGGGCAAAAAATTTACCAATGAAATCACCTGAAAAAGTATAAAACGATTATATTCTAACAAGCATTCCTTTATAAATTATATGAAAATATAGTTCAGTGAACGTAATTTACCTTTGGGATATTCGACTAACGTAAGTGCTAAAGGCTGCCATTCAATAACATTTTCACTATCCGCCATATCTTCTGTATATTTTACTTATTATTAAAAACATATGAACTGTACACATATGTTATTCGAACTTTATTTTTACAATTTCTAATTTTCTAAAAATACAGCAAAATACAGTTTTAGTAGGGAAATCGTGGGGAAATCGCTTACGGTTACGATTTGACATTGACAATTGACATGCTTTGACGTATAGCTTGGATCACAAGATCACAGAGTAAGTAATGCTTCGATTAATGAAAACCACAGAATAAATATTGCTGTGATGGTTGCTGTCTGACGTGGCGTGCTTCTCAGAGGCGTTCACTGTTGAGAAGGTGTACAGTACTCCAAAATTAATAATGCGCATGCAAATCTTCGCTAATTGTCGTATTTCCGAAAACACTCGAATCATTGAATCGTAAGAGCCCTAAACAATGCACTTGCATTTTACACCTTGTTCAAAAGAAATAGAAGTCAATTCACGGTCATACACAATCAAAAACAAATCGGGCGGTAGGTGACGGTAGCCTGTCAGTCAAAAAACTGAAAAATCCGTCAGTCATTTTTAAATATTGGTGGTGATTGCATGTGTTCTCTCTGTGTGGAATTATATAGAGCTGCTATTACATACCCTT